>BQNB010100451.1:0-24698 GCA_026074375.1 Tanacetum coccineum
AGAAGTGATAATGGAATGGAGTTCATGAATAATAAGTTAGAAGAAATTTGTGATGAAAAAGGAATTTCTCAAAACTTCTCATCTCCTTGTACCCTGAACAAAATAGTGTAGCTAAAAGAAGAAACATAACCCTGATTGAAGCAACTATAACTATGTTAAATGGTTCAAAACTCCCTAAACAATTTTGGGGAGAAGCTGTAAACACTCTGCTACACTCAAAACAGATCAATCATTGTGAAAAGAAATAGGAAAACTGCTTATGATGTGTTCAGAGGAAGATCTCCTTATATCAACTATTTTCATGTATTTAGATATCCTGTGTTCATTCACAACCACAGAAAACACCTGGGAAAGTTTGATGAAAAGGTTGATGATGGTTTCTTTATTAGGTACTCTCTAGTAGCTAAAGCTTTCAGGGTATTCAACATCATAAGGCAGGAAATGGAAGAAATTTATCATGTCACATTCAATGAAGTTGATGAATTAATCACTCAAACTAGCACATAGGGTGATGAAATCCACTTTAATGAAAACATATCATTCCCTGATGATGAGTTCTTGGTACCAAGGAATCCCTCTCAATGCACTGGAAATGATGATTACCTACCTTATGTCCCTGCATTCGATCCCCTTTCAACTAACAACATCATCATCCCTGACACGGTCATTCCCTCAACTCTTAACATCAACTCATCTGATAAGTCACATAAGTTATCAATGGATGATGATCATCCAACTAACAATGAACCAGATGACTCTAAACTAGCTGAAAACCACAATGATACCTTTAAATGTCAAAACATCACATGTAATGATGAACCAATCAGTGAAGTTGAACCCTCATCAACAATCATTTCATCATAAGCTAAAATCAATCTTGATACTCCACCTCCTTAATACAAATGGTCTAGAGACAAACACATCTTTCTGTTTAATATTCTAGGTGAACCTTGGTATTGCGTTTGTGAGCACTAGTCAAATTTGTATATATATAGTATAAATCCCGTGACAATTCTTTCCAAATTACTTCTCAAACAAGAGAAATAAAAGGATAAAATCTCACTTAAGAAAACACAATATGTATATTTTTAACCAGGAGTATTTTTACTCGGTCGTTATATTCCCAACGAAGTCGTGAATTGAGATTCGGGAATTATTCGGATTCTAGTTTTTGAGTCTAAGAAATTAATTAAAGGAATTTTGATTTTGGATTTACATACGAATATAAATAGCATAATTAAACTAAGAACAATTAAAGAAATTAAAAACGTATTAAACTTTTTCGAAATATTAAATATGTGAATTTAAAACGCGAGGCTAAAAATTGAAATTTAAAATCTAAGGCACTACTTTTAACAACATTTTATACCTAAAATATCGCAAGTTTAAAAAGAAAATTTTGAGGAAAAAGAATTAGAATTTTTTAAACTATTTTTGAATTTTATTATGAATTTCTAAAGAAAAATGATATTCTTAAAATACATTTTTTTTCTAAAAAATTATACACTAAAATTCTAGATTTTTATTTTTCAAAAATACTAGAATGAAAGGAAAAATTTTTTACGAAAAAGAAATTAGAATTTTCCTACTATTTTTCTATTTTCTATGAATTTTTAAAGAAAGAAATTACTTAAAATCTATTTTAATTCCTAGAAAATATAAACTTAACTTGAAAAATAAAGAAAAATGGTTTTTATCTACTTAAAAGGTGCAGAAAGTCTATGTATAAAAAGGCCATTTGATAAACAACTCGAACCCTATTTGCTATTAAATATAATCCCTAATTTTATTAAACTAAAATTAAAAATATTAAATCTATTTTATTTAACTAAAAGGACAGGGTAAAAAATGCAAATAAAGAAAGTAAAGGGTAGGCGGGAAAATTAATGGAAATTTACACTCTAGTTAAAACAGACAACCTTGAACTATTGAAAATATACTAAACAAACCCTACAATTTAGCTTATTTTGAGCTTATCTAAAAAGTGAAAATTAGCAAAATCTTAAAACTACAAAGTTGAACTTGAGCTTATACTCTACAACTTTAACAAAAGCACTTTGAACTTTTATTAACTAGATAAGCTAGAAAATTAGCATTTTAAACTGAACAACAAAAACTAAGGTTTTCCTAACTTTTTCAAACTTTGGCTTATATCAAGCTTATTATTCAATTAAAATTGAAACCAAAAGAAGCTAAATGAAGATTATGATGTATACTAGAGATTTCTAAAAAGAAATAAGCTACAAGTGTACAATATTAACAAGAAATTAGCTCTTAAAAAGCTATAGTTTAGAGCTTTATTACTGCTCAATTAGCTAATCTTTATAAGCAACTAGCTTTTTTCTATCCTAGTAACTGTAATTTTTGGGAAATAAGCTATTCCTCTGAACTTGATGATAACCGAGATAAAAGGTTTTTTGAAATGAACAACTAGAAAAGAAAAATCTAAAAGCAAATAATGATTTATCTAAGCTGTTTGCTAATTACTACTTGTGGCAAGTACAAATAAGCTAGGCATTAAAAGCTTAAAAATGTAAAACTAAATGATGACTTAAAGACGCTAATGGAATACTAACAGAAATACTTAAAAAACTATAGTTCTACCTTTAAACTTCAAGGAGCTTAAAAAGAAGCTAGATTATTGGTGGGTCAAACAGCATAGTACTAAACTGTTAAGTAGTACTGTTGTTGCTGATATTACTTAGCAATCACTTAAGTGCAGGGTAAGAACTTTAAGATGAGAACTTAACATCATTGTCTAAATGTATCTAAACGTTATTATTAACTATAATGCGAGCTCTAAAATTGCTTGAAGTATAAAACTATAAAACTATCTTTACTCTGCAACTGTCTGGTGTAGAATTTAGCGTATTAAACGCCCAAACTTTGATACATTTACAAACTAACTTTCAATTCTTTTTTATAAACTTGAATCTCTCTTTGAACGCAAACTCAACTATGTAGAAGAGTTTTTGGACAGAATTTGTTTGGACTCTAATGGTCAAATTACACCTTAATCCAAAACACTTCTTTACCATAACTATCTCCAAAACTAAATTTTTATCTAAAATCTAGTTTTAAAATTAATAATGGTTTGGAAACATTATAGCTATCCTCAAAATTAAACTAACCTAATTAAGCTATTTTAGCAATAAAACCTACAGCTTATTAAAAGGAATAAGCTAGTTACTCAGCTAGACTTATCCTCCTATGTAACAGACTTAAAGGCAATGAGAACTTAATGGATTCTAACTACAATCAACTGAAAATATTTGAATATCTAAACAACTTTGAACAGGTTTAAGTACTCAAAAAGTTAATGAAATAAGCTACTTGATTAAGCTAAATAAATGCTAAAATGAAATATAGAATAGGAAACCTAAAATTTTGTAGTCTCAGATAGCACTCTTTCTGATGTGTGTGGGCTCTAAAATTTCAGAACTCTAATTGGCACTTGCCTTAAAACCTGAGCTTTAAGCTCATTAAGCTAAATGTAGCTTATCACTTCTCATTTCTTCCAAACTTGAATCAAATTGAACTCAAATAAAAAATATTGAACACTTAATAGACAAAAAACGAGTATTTTAAAGGCTTTTATAAAATTTGAAAACTTGAGACTAAGAAGAACTCAATAAGCTAAAATGAGCTTATTACAAGCTTATTGCTTAAATTGCTTATTTACTTGGAAAACTTGAAAACAAAACACAAAATGATTAGTTTTATTTGTCTATGAAAGAAGAGTAAAGAGATGGGAAAACAAAGAGTAAATGAATTGAAAATGTAAAGCTTTAATTTCGAAAAGTGAATAGTAACGTGAGCTAAAAAGAAAAATATTACAATGAAAACTGAAGAAATTTAACACACTAACTATCTAGCCCTCTAAAACTATTATTATCATGGCTCCTATTTATAGATGAGGAGTGATGAGGGGATAGGATCTTGTGTCTTTCCTAGCCTTGGTATCTTTTTCTTTGTAATCTTGGCGGTTGATGATTAATGGTGAATGTGTTCGGGACCTAATGGGGAAGCTTGCACGTCATAGAAATGCGTGGTGGATTGGGTATAATACGAAGGTAAAGTAAATTGGAAGAAGACGGAAAGGATTTAGGGAAGAATGGTTTGTTTCAGTTTTGGGCGGGAGAAAAAGACGTTAGAAAACAGTTAGGGGAAAAGTTGCCCGCGTTTTGTGTTTGAAACTTTGGGAGTATTGCACAATCAGTCCTTGTGTTTCTTTTGAAAAATGTTGTAGTGTGGAAATCACTTCGGATTTGACAAATCTAGCCCTTGTAGTTTAGAAACGGCTTTTGTATTGGGCTCATTTTTGGGCTTTTGTGATATGAATGGTGTAGAAAGGCCCAAGGGTATTTTAGTCTTTTCATCTTTCATTGTAAGGGCAAAGTGGTCTTTTTCTTTTGTCCTTTTGTCCTTTTCTTCACTTTCTTGACCACGGTCTTGATCCGGCTTTGAAATTGGCTTCAAATCTCTCTCTTGTACTTGTCTGTTTTGTTTCTTGTCGGTTTTGGCTCGTTTTTGCTCTTTTTGACTTTAATATCCTTTCCTGCACATTGAGACACAAAAGCACACATATTTCCATCTTTTGGCATATTTTTTGGCTTTTATTGGCGAAATCCTGGGTATTTTATATATACAATTTAACACTTATCAAACCTCAGGCCGGTGTAACAACAAGAAGCTGAATCAGAGACTCCAAAGCCGCAT
The DNA here is from genome assembly GCA_026074375.1 of Tanacetum coccineum. Taxonomy (NCBI): domain Eukaryota; kingdom Viridiplantae; phylum Streptophyta; class Magnoliopsida; order Asterales; family Asteraceae; genus Tanacetum; species Tanacetum coccineum. The sequence goes on from BQNB010100451.1 coordinate 4,720, forward strand.
CAGCTCATGAATGCCTATATGTCAATTTTCTCTCTGAGATTGAACCAAATAAGGTAATCGAAGCTCTTGAGGAAGAGGGATGGGTAATTGCAATGCAAGAGGAGCTGAATCAGTTTGAACGAAACAAAGTCTAGGCACTTGTCCCTGCACCTTACGGTAAAACCATCATTGGGACTAAGTGGATATTCAGGAACAAGATGGATGAAAATGGTGTGGTAATCAGGAATAAAGCAAGGTTGGTAGCTCAGGGGTATATACAAAAGGAAGGGGTTGATTATGATGAAACTTTTGCGCCAGTTGCAAGACTTGAAGCCATCAGAATATTTCTTTCATATGATGCCTACATGGGTTTTGTGGTTTATCAGATTGATGTGAAGAATGCATTTTTGAATAGGAAACTCTATAAGAAAGTATATGTTCAACAACCACCTGGGTTTGAAAGCAATGAATTTCCCAACTATGTATGCAAGCTGGATAAAGCTCTTTATGGGTTGAAACAAGCTCCTAGAGCATGGTATGAAACACTGTTTAAATTTTGTATTCAGCATAAGTTTTTTAGAGGTACTATTGACAACACTCTTTTTACTTATAAAACTAAGAGTGATGTCATTATTGTACAGATATATGTGGATGATATCATCTTTGGGTCAGCCAATGATAAGCTTAGTAAATAATTTGCTAGGATGATGACAAAAATTATGAAATGAGTATGATGGATGAACTAATTTATTTTCTAGGTTTTTAAATAAACCAAAATTCCAATGGAATTTCTGTTTGTCGAGAAAAATATGTTAAAGATTTGCTCAAGAAATATGAGCTAGCTGATTGTGCTTCAGTGAAATGTCATATGCTTCCCCCAAACAATTTGGGCCCTGATGAATTAAGGGTCTTTGTTAATGAGACTCGGTTTAGAGGCATGATTGGGTCACTAATGTACATAACAACTAGCAGACCTAATATCCAATTTTCCACATGTCTCTGTGCTAGGCACCAAGCTAACCCCAAGGAATCCCACCTTCTAGCTGTAAAAAGAATTTTCATGTACCTCAAAGGAACTCCAAATCTAGGTCTCTGGTATCCAAAATGATCCAGCTTTGACCTCAAGGTATATTCAGACTCTGACTATGCTGGTTGTAACCTAGATAGGAAAAGTACTTCAAGGGGTTGTCAAATTCAGAGTGGAAAGTTGGTATGTTGGAGTGTAAAGAAGTAAAGCTCAGTGGCTATGTCATCAACTAAAGCTGAGTATGTTGTTGTTGCTGGGTGTTGTGCTCAAGTTCTTTGGATCAAAAGTCAGCTGGCTGACTATGATATCCTTTATGACAAGGTGCCTATCTTTTGTGATAATACTAATGCCATTGCCATTTCAAACAACCTAGTTTTGCACTCTAGAACAAAACCTCGTGGATTAGTCGGCCTAAAGAGCGGAAACCATGATTACCAAAAAATGTGATATTGAGCTTAATTTTGTACCCACTGATTTATAACTAGCTGATATTTTTACAAAACCACTAGCTGAGCCTAGCTTTACTAGATTAGTCGTTGAGTTGGGTATGCTCAATATTGATGAAGTAATCCCTAATAAAGAATATATTTTAAGTGATTCTTTAACTTGAATATTAAATATTTTTAAGGTAACTGAATAGTTATATTTAAGTTGAAAGACAAACATTCTTAATATTTAATTCAGATATTCTCTAAAAAGTTTACCTACTTTCTCGAGATTCGTGGGATTTTACAATGCACAAAGGGGCAAGGGACCCACGTTTGTGTGACAATCCGTATTTTTCAGGTCATTACACGTTCATAAACTTGAAACTATTTGCTTTGAACCTTTACGTATTTACTTTTACATGTAACCGTTAAGTTAAATCGCGTAACATAAAAAGCAACGTTAAACGTAAACTGGCAACAAACAAAAATAGGTTTACATCAATTATGTGTTATATGACTTTTATGAGCATAATTTATAAGTCAGCACATTTTACTTTGCAAATTTTACGTAAACGCTTGAATTAACCTAAAACCGGGAAGTTTTCTCGTACATTGCAAGAAACGTCTTCGTACGTGCACCGGCTTTAGACTAAGCTTAGTCTACACATTTATATCATGTCATAATCATCACATTCATGTTTTGCAAGTTTCATGCATTTTATCTTATAAGTTTTACGTAAACTAGTAATTTGCATATTTTGTGCATACATGTAAATTATACTACCACATTTCAAACTAATACATACACTATATCTTCTAGAGGCAATAAGCAAAATTTGAAAAATGATCCCCCCCCCTCTATTCTTATTTGTCCACCAAACCCATACACACAACTTATATCTGCCAAATTAAACACCTTATGATCCACTTTAATCTTATTATCAACCCACTAACTTTGATACAACTTATTATTCAAATCTAATATCCATTTTAAACTTTACATCTTATTGTCTAAGGCTTGCTATTAACTAGACAATACTTAGACTAGTAAGTAATAAACTAGCACATGCTCCTCATTAATCACATAGCAAAGAAAAACATCATTCTCTCTTCCTCTCTTGCTCTCCCTAGTCGCGACTCACCATAAGGGCACAAGAAATTTGGGTTTTGATTTTTATACAAGTATTTTACAAGAAGATTAGGGGTTTAGGTGTTAGAAAAAACAAGTATTTGGGGTTGATTGTATGTGTGTTACTTGTTTAACCTCATCATATCATCTAGTAAAGGCGCACATATTCATCTCCTAATTTCATCTCATAAATTATTTTATCAGCACTACATTCATATAGTTATATCACCACTTTGTTTGTGTAATTTGTTCTTTTAAAAAGAAACTAGCAAAAACGCTTGAAATATGTTCTTGTACAAATGTTATAAGATAGATAATAAATATATGAGACTACACTTATTTCACTTGTTCTAGTCATTTTACAAGTTACATGTTAATATTATAGTTTTGTTGTTAAAATGGATGCTTATAAAGTTAAACTAGTTAACTTGTAATTTATGTTCATGTTCTTGATTTTATTGTTATTCTTGATAAATTGGTGGAAGGGTATAAGATACTATGGAGTTGTTGTTGTGATGGTAAAATAATGAAATTGATGGAAGGGATTAGGTTAGTATAGAGTTGTAATTTGTGGGTGAAGCAAAGTGATGAAACGAAAAGTATAAGCTTGTTGTTCGAATTTTATCTTGGTGTTTTCGGACACTTAATTTTGTTTTGGATAGTCGAGGCCTTGAAAAAAAGATAGTATTCTTAAATACCTTCGTGTGAATATAAAATTCGTTAAAAACGGACTTAAAACGAGTAAGTTATGACCAATTGAAGTTCCGGTAAAAACCAGTAATTTTTCCGGCAAAACTGTTTTTTTCTTTACAAACATTATGTCCAGAAAATGATAAGAGTAATCTCGTAGTATATGAATTTATGCAAAAATGTAGTATTCGCTCATCCCGTTAATCCTTATAACGAAGGAGTCTAAAAACTAAGAATTTTATAAACTTTCTGCATGAATTTTGGCTATAATTAGTGAGCTGGTTGAAACATAAAATGGGGTTTTTTGGCGTTTTAGAGTCCGAACGAGCTATAAAATCCTTAATAAATGTTGTAGTATTACTTATACATTTTATATACGTGTCAGAAGCTTTTAAAAATATTAATAAGTAAGTGAGATAGGATTTATTAAAGATAGTTACTTGGAAATAATTTTACAGTATATAATGGTGAATAAAAATGGCGAACTTGACGTAAAGGTTATTTTGACTTATAAAACAAAAACGCAAACTTGTAGGTGGTGATATAAGCTTACAAAAAAATATAATTGCATCACTTCACTTCATTTGCATAATCCTAAATAGACCCATTATTTATTAGGTCGCATCTCAGAATTATTGTGACATTCCGCTTATTTGATCTATTCATGAAATCAATACTTTTACTTAAGGTGAGTTTATAGCCCCGCTTTAACTTGTTTATCACTATTTTATAAATCTCAGGGGGAGATACATTGCTTGTTTTACATTTGGACGCAAGTATCTTTTAAATGATTACGAATTAGCATAAGTAGCGATAACTCACTATGCCCATTATCATGAACCGTTAATTACTTGGTGTAAGCGCCAGTGTTATAAATAGATCTATTGGATTGACATCCCCGTCTAAAGTTGGTGCTAGCATGGCCAACAGCGTATACCATGTTGAAATGCTAGGTGGTCTCGGGTTAGACACCTACGATAGCACTTTACTTTGCATGAATTTGCATGCATAACTGTGTTTAGCCTCGGTGTCATGAGCTTAGTGCAATCGTAATCACTTTTCTGAATATTGTATTGTTGGTTTGTGCTCATGTCATACGGATATTTATACGGCTAAGAATACGTAAGCCTACGGAGTCGCACACGTATACACATAGATATCACTCTATTGGTATGTATATAATAATATAAGCGTATATTTATTATATATGTATTAATACTCGATTAATGTATATAATAATACAAGTGTATATTTATTATGTATATTAATATTCCAACAATAGAATACTAACGGTCGTTAATTAGTTCGTTTACGAAGAATTAAATATAAGGCTTTTTAATTAATGGGTAATTAAATGTAATTAATCATAAATAATTAAAAAGTCAAAAAGTCAAACCCAAAGGGTTGTTTGGGTAAGTTCGACCGGATCTAGAAGTCCAAGGGTTGGATTGGGCTTGTGAGCTATCTTTTCCTCCAAGTTATGTATTTTAGGTAAACCCTAAAATCATCTACTATATAAGGAGGATCCTAGAGCTCATAATTATCATCCCTTCTCCTCCTTCTTCTCTCTTATAGTCAAACCAAACAATACCCTTTTAGGCATTTTTTGTTTCTTCAACTACTTGATGTATTCTTGAGCGTTGGTTCGTGGAACTAGCATTCGGGTGTTATTGATTGACGTGTAGTGTACGAACCGTGTGGAGGTTACTTACTTTAGAAACTTGAAGGTTTTTGGTTTAGCATGTATTACACACATGCGTGTACTCGAAGATATCTCCGGTTCTTCACGTAGCTTGGTTGCTATTCGGTATGTTTTCTGTTTTTGTTTTATGATAAATATAAGTGCTATATGAGTTTAATTCCGCTGCGTAGCTCGTTTAATATTCACGTAATATTAGGTTATTTATATAACAATTTCCAACAGTGGTATCAGAGCCAGGTTCATATAGCGTTATAATTACATAAAAAACTGTAAAATACATAAAATACACATATTTTGTGTATTTGCTTGTTTTTTTATGTGCAGTCTATTTTAGGAATTTTTTGGGTTAATGGCATGTAATAGCAACGTACTTTCCCATTTGTTCCCTTATTAGATACGAACCTAAAAAAGTACCCCAATACCCATCGAACTTTCAAAATCTGTTTCATTATCATACGTTTGCTTACGTAGCCATACAGGCAACCGGCTACACCGGTAAAAAACAATACGTGAACTTTTAAAAAAAAACTTTAAGGTTAATGACATGTAATAGCAACGTACTTTCCCATTTGTTCCCTTATCAGATACGAACAAAAAAAAGTACCACAATACTCATCCAACTTTGTTTGTTTTATGTAGATATCGGCAATGGGGGTTTAAAGTGTTAGTGTTGTAGGTATTTCAATTTGGGGAAGAACACTTATAATCTGTATTAGGTGGCTGACGTGGAACTCAATGGTACAAAAAATAACGTGGCATGTACATCTATCACGTGACGTGGATTTGTAGGTAAAATGGTCAATTTGCTGATATCTACACAAAACAAACAAAGTTGGATGGGTATTGTGGTACTTTTTGGGTTCGTGTATGATAAGGGAACAAATGAGAAAGTACGTTGTTATTACATGCCATTAACCAGAATATATTTAGTGAAATAATTACTAATATAAAACACATAAAATCTGAAAATATAAATATGGTATGTATTTTTGGAAGATCCAGCTAAAATATAAATGCATATTTATGAATATTTCTTGCCTTTTATGTGAAAACCTATTTTAGGATAGTATTTAGTGAAATATTTTACCCTAAATATCACATAAAATAAGAAATAAAATTTGGTTATATTTTAGAAATATTTGTTTCGCTTATTATAAATGCATGTATTATAATTTGCGAGTTGAATATATTGTAGCTCATTTATTGCTTATAAAATGTCAACCATGGATTACGTGCATGTAAACCATGGTTATTAAGCTAAATATATTTTATGCATGCTTGTTTGGTATGGTATGCATGAAATCATTATGTGAATTAATTGGCTGATTGCAAAAGATGAGAAGACTTTTGTTAAATTATTATTTCAATTGCGTAATTGATTCTAGTTTAGTATGATTAATTTTGTTTAATATGTTTTGCATGTTTTATATTTGTGGCGTTTTATATTATGCAAAAACGATTTTCAAAATCAATATGAACTAAAAGTACATGATTAAAATGCTTATTGTACCATATATTAATATCTACACTTTGCTAAATCATGGGCTATATACGTAAATTTTAATTTCTTGCAAACATTCTATAACGCATGGGTTTAGTGGTTTCCGCAAGGGAACTCGCGATGAAACAACGCGAGAATAAACATTTTTACATAAACGTTTTAATATTTATGGTATGTCGTAATAATTACTCAAGGTGTAATAAATCATATATCGTATCTATCTAGGATTTGATTATATCTCATAGGGATTTAACCTTATCCGTAGTAATGTTACTTATACTTGGAAATATTGTAAACATGGTGACCTTAATTTTATAAATGGCATGTGGTTTATGAAATTATGGGATTTCTATTTATAGAAAGTTTTTAAAACAAAAATGGAAATGTTTTAAAATAACTAGTGTTATAAGGGCATCCACAATGGTGAACCTATTAAAAGGTTTATAAAAGTGTCGCACCATCTAACATCATTAATTTATAAAATATTTTATATTATGAACCTAATCACACTATGGATAAAGCTTTTTGAGGTTTATATGGAATTCCACAATCACCATATAAATGTCATTAACTATTTAGCATATAAAAAATAAAAAAATGATGATAAATATTTCTTGGACCTCTTCATAATCCTAGACCTTTTCATGCCACCTAATGATAAGAACATGATTAATGAGCTTTCCGAGGAATATGTGGAGCACCTAAAGCGTGGCAAGATAACAACAAATTAATAACAAAATATGGTTGTAAGATTCGATCACCCTACAACCTGGTTACTAGTGTGGAATAAATTCGATCTTGAAGACGAACACAACCTAGCAGATTATGTATGGCAGAAAAAGGAAAAGATGCATAATAATATAACCCTCAATATTAAATGTTTATTGAGTAAGGAAAGAATAAAGTACAAACCCCTCCCCCCACCTCCTTTTATAGAGATGAGGGGGAGAATAAACAGGTTGGAAGAATGAAGTATAAAACCCCTCTCCCCTACCTCCTTTTATAGAGATGAGGGGGAGGATGGGCTTGGGCCATAGAGAAACCCAACAACCCTAATATGGCTACAATTAGAGCTAACTTTACACTAAACCCCCTAACCTATTGACTAAAGTGAAATATCTAACAATTTTCACCTTAGTATCACTATTTGTCAATATCGATACGCAGCAACCTCGACTTGTGCTGGAACCTCGAACCGGGAACCATCTTTTACCAAGGCACCAGTAGCAAAACCTGCTACTAACCTTAGCTCATATCTTGACTCTGTCAAGAGTCCCTTTAGCCATATTTCCTTCTTCCAAGCCTCAATAAACGTCATATATCCCGCTTCAGTTGTTGACAAAGCCTTCATGTGCTGCAAATTAGCTTTTAAGCTTCTTGCACATCCCAGTATCATTAACCCATACCATGTGATTAATCTACTCATGACAGTGATCAATCTTCCCATGGCGTAGTCAAAATCCACAAAAACCTATACGCTTGTCTGTAAACCACGATCAAACCCATCCAACATATCCACATCGGCCGATGCTATGTCAGATCTCGTGCAGACCACCTGATACTCCTGGCTTCTAACTGAATATATATGACTAGTATGCGTTTAATTACACATACCTTTCACCATTAAAATCGGACTTAAATGACCCAAAACGTACCAAAAATACATTGTATTTGTATGTTTTCACATATATTGTGCAGGAAACGGATATCCGACAAAAGGACGAAAAATCAAGCAAAAACGGACAAAACGTGAATGGAATGGAAAGAGTGGAAAGCCAATACTCAAATCGTTGTCAATGTCAACCCCGTCAAAGTCAAAGCAAGAAGTCATCCAGTCAAAGAAAATTATTTTTTTTCAACTTTAGGGACCAATTTGCCAAATCTTAAAGGTTGGTATAACAAGGATAAATACTACAAGGACTGAGGTTGTAATTATGCCATATATAACTTTAGGGGGCCATTTCTGCCAAACCCCTAAAGTTATATAACAAAAGGACCATGCATGTAATAGCCCTTATAACCTTGGAGGACTGGTTCTGCCAAAATTCCAAACCTTTCACCACCACAAGGACTACAATTGCAATACACCTTTATAACTTGAGGGGTTCTTTTTTCCAACTCCCAAACTTCACCCCTGTTATATACTCTATTCTCGCCAAAACCCAGTAACCAACCAACCTTCACTATTCACGCTTCCCTGTCCTTTCTCCTCGGCCACTGTTCACCCCCAGCCAAAAACTCATTAAAACTCTCCCCCACCTCACAAACCAACAAGAACAAGCTGGCAATCCCTTGTATCCTCATTGGACAACAAAAATCAAGGGTCTTGATCATTCTACTTGGGCTCAAAGGCAATTTAATGGCTAGGATTAACTTGGGGCTCACTCTCACACAACAAACACACCTATGTGTCTGTCTCAGCAAAGAAACACAACCAAGAAGAAGACAAAAAGAAAGAGGCCAAGACCCTAGAATCGTTTTTCTATATAAGAGGCTCTTTTGTAAGCCATTTGGGCATCTAGCTTTTAACTTAATATAATTTTTAATTTTCCTTAGTTTTAATTCAGTTTTATTGTAATTTTACTTTGTAATGTTTTAAGATTAATGAAATTCAAAGTTTGGTTCAAAATTCTGTTTTTCAAGTTTTAAGTCCATTTTATGTTTTAAAAAGCTCACTTTAAGCTCTTATAAGCTTTCACTAAAGCCTTTTATAACCTGCTTTCATAAAAGATTAACTTAGAAATATAAACAGTTAAGATAACACAAAAAGAAATCCACCTCAAAAGTACCTCAGCTTAAACTGGATGATAAGCTAATTGTGGAAGAGCTTATAGACCTACTAGCTTGTCTTTTTGACAAGCTAGAGCTTGTAGACTCTTTTATTCTCCCTATTTTGAGCAAGGGATTGGTAAGTTTTCTTATTTTTCCATTTTTTGCATTTTACTGTAGCATTGCTTATTGTCTGCTTATTTTAGCTTATTACTGCTTATTTATGTTGGTTAATGCTTTTTATGCTTGTCTTATAGTTTTTTAGCTCATAGTTTAAGTTTTTAGCTTTAAACTGCCTTATTTAGTTATCAAACTGCTTATATCCACTTTGCTTATTTAAGTGCTTTTAAGTGCTTATTTTCTGATGAAACTTGCTTATTTATGCCTTTTATGTTTATTGGTTCATCTATTTTCAACAACCAAGCCTTAAATCACCCTTAATCAGTTTTAAAAAAAGACCTTTAAAATTTAAAGAGGTGTTTGGGTCAAGGGATAAAAGTGGGTCAAAATGAGTTAAAAACACTATGGGTCATTTGATGAACTTTAACCTGCATTCTTAGGTTGATTGCTATTGAATTTCAAGGTTCTTTAAGTTTAAAATTTGTTTTTAAGTGTTTTTTCTAAAAAGTCCCTTTGAATATGTGGTGACAGATTTGATTCAAAGGGCTTATTAGATTAAGTTCTTTAAAACCTGTTTTGAGTCTTGTTTTGAGTCCTCTTTTTAGTGTCAATGCAGTATAAGTAGTTCATTTGGTTAGCTTTTGTTTTATTTAAATTGTCAACTCTTTTTTTTTTGTTAAACTTTTGTATGAAACTGCCATTTTTCATTCCTCAATATCATATTGTAAAAATGATTTCTAGCTTATGAAATTTTGTGCACAAGCTTCTTTTGAGTCACTCTAAATCTGTTTTAAGCTATTTTTCATTTTTGAGCTTATTTGCCAGCTTATTTATAAGCTGGCTTTTAGCCTATTTTTCTTTGTTAAATCTCCCCTGGTGCTAACTGCTGTTTTAACATCTTCTTTTTGTTGCTTATTCTTGATCAAAATTTGTCTATCTTTGCATTTATAGAGAGCTCATAAGCTGTTCTATAAGCCCTAGCAAGCCTTAAGCTTAGGACCCCTCTCTTGGAGCTTAAAAATAAGCCCAAAAGAGTACCCTTGGGACTGTTTGGCCTGCAGATTAGGACCCTTAGCTTATTTTGCTTATTCTTCTTTTCTGGCTTATTTCCTTGCTTTTTATTGCTTGTAGTAGCTTATTAGGTTTGTCTAAGCCTGTTCTAGCTTATTTGGTTTTGTTTTAATCTTATTTGAGCTTGTTTGCTCCTTAGTGTAAAATTTTAAGTGTTTTAACCATTTCTACCTTTTCTGTCTAGTAAGCTTATTGTCATTGCTTATTTTTAATCTCTTTTGCTTTTTAGGTATATCTTATTGCTAGCTTTAGCTTATCTTTCATTTTCATTAGCTTATTAAGTGTTTAATAGCCTAACAGTTAGTCTAATATATCTTAGAGTAAAATAAGCATAACTGCCACCCTTTTTCAGCTTATTACGTGCTTATTTGTTAAGTTACAAAATTTTTTTCTTTTTTAAAGTTGCTTATTTTTAGCTTGTTAAAAAAGTTGTAAAAAAATAAAAACATTGGGATTAGGGGAAGCCCCAAGTGAGCAGGGCTCGAACTTGGGACCTCAACCCCATCAACCAACGTTATAACACACACTCACTACCGGTATGCTACAATAGCTCATCCGGTAGTGAGTTGCACAATTTATTCTATAAGGGCCTTTTAGCCCAATAAGCCCATAAGCCTTTTCAGCTTATTTCGTAGCTTATTTGATAAGCTGGGATCACCAGCTTATTTTTCCTAGGATTTACATAGAATTTAGGACTTTTCTGTATTTTTTGGGATTTTTCCCATTTTGTTTACTATTTTTTATCATTTATTTTCTTTAAAACTGTTTTTTAATTATTAAAAATTAAATAAAAATCAAAAAAATATAATTCTTTTTTAGAAAATTTTCTTTTATCATTTTGCATCTAGAAAAAATAGAAAAACTTTCGTAAGGTTATTTTTGCAAAATTTCATTTTTTAAAGAACGGGATTCGTTCCCGTTCTCATTTATCGTGTTTTCTAACTCAATTTAGCTCCGTTTTCGTTCTAGTTTTCTTTAAACTTCATTTTTACTCAATTTAAGGCCATTAAAAGTAAAAAAAATCAATTTAGGCTTAATTTTGAAAAATTAGGGTTTTAGTGTGTCGTTTTAGCTTCCCGTTTCCATTTTTAGTTAAAATTTGTGTGCCTTTCTTATTTTTAGTGTAGATTGCTTTATTTTTCCCGTAGATTTAGAAATCCAATCCAAATCTTGTTCTATTCAATCATCAAATGTCAATCTAACTATCGACTTTCCAATTCACTATTCGTTGGGGATAAACGACCCGGAAATATTCTATACTACTTCCGGTTTCATTGAGTTTCTTGATAATTATCCTTATAAGTATTATATATATATATTTATATAAAAAGAGTTAATCAAAAAAGTTAATCAATGACCACTTACTATTCTTTTCCAAATCACAATCCCCTGATAGACTATCCCCCAACGATAGTGTGGAGTGCCCCTTCAACAAAGTATGTACCAACTTTTCGTTGTGAATCTTGGACTGTGACACCCTCAGAGTATTACTACTCTGATCCTTGATGATCTCCATACCAAGCACATTTCCCTTTGCTTTATCCAGCAAACCCTTGGTAGCCCAGATCTCATCCTTGCATCCGCAAGAAAAAACCATATCATCTATATAGAGGAGATGTATGAACATACTTGGTGTATACTCCTAGTAATAGTCATCGATGTCGTCACTGCGTTTCCTGCAACCGTTGCTGAGCACATACACATCTGACCGAGCATCCATAGCATCTTTCAATCCAGCCTTCCACTTGGAAATCACCTCACAAGCAACTGTATTATTGAAAGTTAATAACTCATGTGCATATATCTTATCCACTGCAACAACTGCAAAAGCAGCCTCGCTACTGTCTTCTCTATAACTGAATAGTTCCCATGCTGAGTGTTGCTACCTATCACGTGTTGAATGATAGTATATTAAATCCTAAGTTTGTACTTCCTGTGAACCAACTACATGATCGACATTCTCATGAGGTTCCACCTCAAATGTATGATCCTCTTGTGGTTCCACCTCAAACTCAACTCCTTGTAATACTTGCATTGAACCCATACCTTAGCAAAGAGTGTCACGTTTATCTTATTAACCAACCCATGCTGCTGCTGTATCCATGCCACACCCAAATTTTTGGTGACCTCACTCTTCATACATTGTTGTATAGACCTTTGATTACAAGAATCAAGAACATTGCCCGTCTCGATCTTCCACCCAGTCTGATATTCCTTTTCCTACTCCTTTACCAAGAAGTCCGTGTTTGTCTTCTTTTCAGGTTGCTTGTCCTCTAACCGTCTTTAAGCCATTGCAGTATCATCGTTACTAACCTAAAAAACCTCAGCTTTACGATCCTATTGAGCTCCCTGTAGTTCCACCTCAAACCAAACACGTTTTTCATCATGTACTCCATGGACTCCTATTTCAACACCAGGACCAAGTTGTTTGAACCCAACTTGTTTTGAACCTCCATGCTTTTGTACAATATTCCCATTGAGCTTTTCGATATTTAACCTAGTATTAATACTAGCCATTCTTCTTTAACCTTGCTACAAACCTTGTCAAATTGCTTTTTAACCAACTTTACCGACAAGTCTCACAAGCCGTGTGTTAACCCCGCTTTCTTGTAGATTGATCTACTAACCTTTAGAAAATCCTAAAGCTTTGATCTTTCCACCTCAAGTCCCAACCTTGATATACCTTGTACTCTAAGTAATCACTTTTCTTAAATCCCAAGACAAAGCTAAACCTTACTTGTTTTCCAAGAACCACCAAGACTTGAATACCAAGAAACCGTTTAAAGTAAATCTATTAACTCTTTGCTAACCGTTTAACCTTTTGTGAATTTACCTACACAAAACACGATCTAGCAAAGTAACATGTTTGTAAAAACCCTTGTTTTATCGATATAACCCTAAGAATAAACCTTTTGTAGAAATCGATCAAACCAAGAAACCCTTCAAAAAACAAAACCCCTTTTTAATCAAATATCGATTGAACCTTGGAAATCAGACCATCCAATCAAATCGACAACCCTTGATTCAAGAAAGTACCTGACGCTTTTTGAAGTAACCCTTGTCGTACTTCTATTTTTGCAAAACAATTTTTTGTAACTTAAGAAACCTTGAAACCTCGACAAGTCTTGGACTTATTCTTCGACCCTTTGTTTATTTTGATAACCTTGTGATACAAACCTCACAACACCGAATCAAACAAAGTTCCTTGTGCAATAACTCTAAATAATAATTTATTATTATTATTATTTGAAAACTAACCTCCTTTAAGTCTTCTATACCTTGTCGCGAACCCGAACAATCGAAGAACTCAAGAAACCCTTTTACTATCAATACCCACCTATTACAATTTTGTCGTTCACGAACCTAAATGCCAAGAAATTTGTTGTTGAGAACCTGGTAGCCCAAACAGAATAGAACCCTCATGTTCCTTCCAGAAAAATAGAACAATAAAGACCTCTTCTTGATCGATCCTAGTTAACCAGAGAACCTGCGAACCTGAGCTCTTGATACCACTTGTAAGAGATCTTAGGCCTAGCATCTCACCAAGTTTAACATATAAGCCCAACTGAGGTTCTATTCTAAAATCAATTGGTGATAGAAGGAGTAGCCCACCAAGCTTATATGTTAGCTTTGAGATTATAATTTTACCGATGTGGGATTGGGCTTGCATACCCAACAATCCTCCCCTCAAACCCAAACCACTATGGGCCTCCCCTTCAACTATAGCCATGATCCCACCTTTTTTCATACCGCTGACCTTTACCATCGGAACACCCCGCCCTTTATCGGCTTCCTTTCGGTACAAGGTTTACCGGGATCCACTAATATCGTCGAACCGGGGTCTAATCGAGGGAACACCATCCACACCACCAATGGGCCTAACCTGGCTCTAATACTACTTGTGAGATTCGATCACCCTACAACCTGGTTACTAGTGCAAAATAAATCCAATCTTAAAGACGAACACAACCCAGCAAATTATGTATGGCAGAAAAAGGAAAAGATGCACAATAATATAACCCTCAATATTAAATATTTATTGAGTAAGGAAATAATAAAGTATAAACTCCTCCCCCTCTCGCCTCCTTTTATAGAGATGAGGGGGAGAACAAACAGGTTGGAAGAATGAAGTATAAAACCCCTCCCCCTCACCTCCTTTTATAGAGATAAAGGGGAGGATAGGCTTCTTGGGCCAGAGAGAAACCCTACAACCCTAATATGGCTATAATTAGAGCTAACTTTACACTAAACCCCCTAACCTATTGATTAAAGTGAATACTATATCTAAATGATGAGGATACGATTAATGAGCTTACCAAGGAATATATGGAGCACCTAGAGCGTGACAAGATAACAACAAATTAATAACAAAATATGGTTTCCATATTTTGATTATTGACTTTTATTAATAATAAAATATGGTTTCCATATTTTTATTATTGACTTTTATTTTGTTTATTCTATAAATTCCTGGTTATCTTTTTCCTTAAGTTTAGTTCTCCTATAAATATAGGGCTTGGGATCATTGTTTAGTCATTCAATATTCAATCATTAATAAAAATCATGACTTTTAGTCTTTATTATCTTGGTGTTTCGTCTAGAACCCTAGTCAGAGTTTATAGCATGCTTCCGTTCTGTGTCAGTTGGTATCTAGAGCTTGTTAGTATCCTGGATGGTGACTGATTTAGAAGATTTAAAACCCTATATTGTTGGTGGGGTATGGTCTGGAGAGTACATAGATCATGGTTTTACCAAACCAATGTCAGAAATTAACAGGTGTTACACCATGCTATAAGAACTACATTCTGTGATCATAGGTGGGGCATTAATCTACAAGAATCGCAAGGGTAACAAACACGAAGGTCGAAGAATTCATCGAACCATAGGCGGTTTTAAAGGCAATTATGCAAGCAACCAATCCCCATTCAACAATGGAAGAATTGAAGAATGGGAAGAGAAAAAGAAGGAGGATCGAGTATCTACAACCAAGATTTTTTGTTCGAAAATTCTAATCAACAATCCGGTATGTTCTTTAATTATTGATGGTTGTAGCATAAATAAGTTGGTTTCAAGAAAATTGGTAGATTTTCTAAAGTTACCAATGAAGATTTGTCCAACTGAAGGTTACCAAGTTTGTAGGGTTCCCGTAACCATAGGAAAGACTTATAAAATAGAAGTACTTTGTATTGTGGATGATATTGATGAGTGCCATATATTATTGGGAAGACCTTGGCAATGTGAGGTTAATGGCAAGTATGATTTAAAAAAGAATCTCTACCTTTTCTTATGGGAAGGAAAGAGAATTGCTATGGTTCCACCCAAAGTAACACCATAATTACCAAAGCCCGAGGTTAAAGGTGAAGAAAAAATTGTAAAGGCCAAGGTTGTTGATGAACACATTGAGAAAATCTAAGACCTTTAAAGTTATAAACAACATGATGACAAAATTTCAACTTTATTATGTGAAACAACAAATAAAGTTGGTACTTTGAAGACTTGTAAAGAAATTATGGGTTTTAATGATGATGAAGATGTGAAAGGTTTTAATTGTGAGCTAAAAACGGATTTCAAATGCGTTCATGATTTTAAACGTTCGTGATTTAGATTCTGGGTTAATTTTAAGGATGACTATCAAAAATCACATTAAGTTTTCAATGGTAAACAAAGAAGCTATTTTTATTAAAATTGAAAACTTGGTGGTCGCTGATAAGGAGCACACAACCTGATGTTTTGGGTCATGTATTGATCGTTGGGAGTATGGTAGATGTATTAAAAAATATGAAGGTTTTTGAGTGGATGTGAAGCGCAAATCTATTGAAGATAAGGTTCGTCGTGAGAAGGTGTTCGAGGTGGAAGAAGCCCTTAATATTGAGAACTCGAGGGCGAGTTCTTTCCAAGTGAGGGGAATCAATGTTGACAAAACCAAGGTCAATGTGGTTCGAGATTGGTCTTTACTTAAGACATTACCCGAGGTTAGAAATAATAAAGTGGCGGATGCATATCAAGAAGAAGACGAGTTAGAGTATGCCGAGCCTTTGGACGGAGAGGCGGAACAAGTAACATATGTTGTTCAACGAACTTTGTGTTCGCTTAAGGTTAGTGACTCTTCGTAAAGAAATAAAATCTTTCAAACTAAATTCTTGGTTAAGGAAAAGATTTGTTCGATTACCATTGATGGAGGGAGTTGTAAAAATTTAGTGTCTAACGCTTTGGTTAAAGCTTTTAAGCTTCCAACTGAACCCCATCCTAGTCCTTATCAGATTGGGTGGATCAAGAAAGGGTCAGCACTTAAGGTGACCGAGATTTGTAAGGTTCCTCTTGCTATTGGAAAGCATTACAATGAGTTGGTTACTTGTGATGTTGTTGATATGGAGGCATGTCATGTATTGTTAGGAAGACCATGGCAACATGATGTGGACTCTACACACCAAGGTAAATCAAATATGTATCTGTTTAAATAGAGCGGAAAAACTATTGCTATGTTACCTTTAGGTGTCATCACTCCTAAGAAGAAGTTAGAGAGCAAGACTTTGGTAACTTTAGTGGCTTCACCGAAGGAGTTTCAAGCTGAAAGGAAGGAGACGAGAGTTTCTTATGCCTTAGTTGTGAAAGGCGTAGAAGATGTCATAAAGAATGCAATACCGGTGGTACTTAAACCCTTACTAGCTGAATTTGGTAAAACTGTGGTGGATGATACACCAGTCACTTTGCCACCATTGAGGAATATTCAACACTAAATTGATTTGAGTAAAAATACCACTTTATTAGTGTCTATTAGTAACGAGGTTTTGGGTTTCGATTCAATCAAGTAGTTGTATGCAAATGATGAAGATTTTGATAATATTTTGATAGAGCTCAAAACCAAGCAATATCGAGGTGAGTTTATTTTACTTGACGTTTATTTGCTTAAGGGTAATCGTTTGTGTATTCCTCAGACTTCCCTTAGAAGTCACTTGATTAAGGAGGTACGTGCGGGAGAATTGAGTGCTCATTTAGGTCGAAATAAGACCATTGCTAGTGTAGAAAGTCAATTTCATAGGCCTCAATTAAAAAGGGATGTTGGAGCTTTCATGAAGAGATGTGTCGTGTGTCAAGAAGGAAAGGGTAAAGCATAAAATATAGGTCTTTATATGCCATTGCCTGTACCCGAGAGTCCTTGGGTCAATGTTTTGATGGATTTTGTGCTTGGGCTTCCTCGCACTCAACGGGGAGTCGATTATGTGTTTGTTGTTGTTGATAGGTTATCAAAGACGGCGCATTTCATTCTTTGTAAGAAGTCTTCAGATGCAGCAGATATTGCGAGGTTGTTCTTTCAAGAGGTGGTTCGTTTACATGGAGTTCCAAAGTCTATTACTTCAGATTGGGATAGTAAGTTTCTTGCTCATTTTTTGTTGACATTTTGGAGACGATTGGGTACATCTTTAAATTTTAGTAGTACCGCTCATCCTCAAACGGATGGCCAAACTGAAGTAGTTAATCGTACATTGGGAAATATGATACGTTGCTTGTGTGGGGAAAAGCCTAAACTTTGGGATGTGTCATTGGCACAAGCTGAATTTGCTTATAATAGTGCGGTTCATAGTTCCACGGGATTTTCACCATTTGAGGTTGTTTACAAGACTTCTCTAAGGCACATGGTGGATTTAGTTGATTTACTGGGGAAGAAGAATATTCAAGCAAATATGATGGTGGAAGAAGTTCAAGGTACTCATGAGGTTGTGCGAGCCAACATTACTAAAGCATATGCTAAGTATAAAGTTGCAACGGATAAGCATCGTCAGAAGAAGTTGTTCCAAGTAGGAGATGAGGTAATGGTGTTTCTTCGCAAAGAACGTTTTCCGGTTGGAACTTATAGCAAGCTAGAGCCGAAGAAATACGGTCCGTACAAAATACTTCGAAAGATTAATGACAATGCTTATGTAGTGGACTTGCCAAATACTATGAGTATTTCGAAGACTTTTAATGTGACGGATATTTATGAATTTCACTCCGAGGGCGTGAATAAGGGTAAGCACTCGAGGACGATTTCTTCTAAATAGAGGGGGAATGATGAGGAAACGATTAATGAGCTTGCCGAGGAATATATGGAGCACCTAAAGCATGGCAAGATAACAAAATATGGTTTCTGTATTTTGATTATTGACTTTTATTAATAATAAAATATGGTTTCCATATTTTTATTATTAACTTTTATTTTGTTTATTCTAGAAAATCCTGATTATCTTTTTCTCCAAGTTTAGTTCTCCTATAAATATAGGGCTTGGGTTCATTGTTTAGTCATTCAATATTCAATCATTAATAAAAATCACGACTTTTAGTCTTTATTATCTTGGTGTTTCGTCTAGAACCCTAGTCAGGGTTTATAGCATGCTTCCGTTCTGTGTCACCTAAGCGAGAGATGGTTTCTCACTATGAAGCAAAAATTCTTGGACCTCTTCAAAAAGTTTTAGACCTGTTTATAAACCACCATTATGGATGCTCTAAGGTTGTATGCATGCTTCCTTATACACTGTTAGATATTAGAAAAAGACTCGGTCACCCCGTGTATTTTACCGTTTATTGTTGCTCGTAGTTAAGTAGTTAATGTATAACATTCGGTAATGGGCTGGGTATTAAACCCAACATGTAAGCCCACTACTAAGGCCTTATGGCCAGTTTTAGTATTACTATATAAGCCTCTCCCATGCCATGAAAGAGGTGGGTTAGTCATTTATATAATACAAGCTCATTTTCTCTCATTAGAAAGTTCTCTCTTACTTTCTCTCTCTAGAACTTGGCTAATCCACTAGTCATTCGATTGTGTTATGATTTCCAATATCCTACAATTGGTATCAGAGCACATGGGACGATTAGCTAGATTGTGTGTGCATTTTTCTTGGTTAATTTTGATCAAAAGTTTGGTTTTTGAAGGTTTATAGTCTTGTTCTTGGTTTTCTTCGATCTTGATGTTTGTGATGTTATAGTTCATGTTTTTATAAGTGTTATAGCCTTCTAGTACCAAGTTGTGCAAAAGAAACCAGGCAAAAACGTTCAAAAGGGTGATTTTTAGGTGAAAAACCAATTTTTTCATTCTAGCGAGTTAGGTTACTGTTCGAAGATCTTCTTAGCAAGTTAGTTTACTATACTGGTGAGTTGTCAGCATAGTACACTGTGTGTCAAAAAGCACTGTGTCAGCGAGTTGTCATTTTGTGCAGGTAGTGAGTTAGGCAACGAGTTAACCTTTCTTGCAGGTAGCGAGTTAAGGACTAGCAAGTTGGATACTAGCGAGTTGAAGACTAGCAAGTACAGGTTTTTGAAGATCTTTATACTAGCGAGTTATGAACAGGAACTATGTCAGTTTAATTTCTTGCTAGCGAGTTGTCAACTCTCTTCCAGCGAGTTACTACTAGCGAGTTACAGGTTATTTGAAGATTTTTTCTAGCGACTTGTGAACAGGAACTCTGTCTAATTAGTTTCTTTCCAGCGAGTTACATTGCAACGAGTTATGGATTTACCTAACAAACCTGTACAACAATTCACCATTTTAAACAATCAATCACCACTTTTAACATACAATCACTAAT
>BQNB010100452.1:0-24698 GCA_026074375.1 Tanacetum coccineum
TAGTCAGTGTCTCTCACATAGTTGATTTGGATTTATTCAAGTTAGCTATTGTCTTACAAAGGCTATATAGATCCAAACATGAGGACCTTGATAATAACAAAATGTAAAAACGTTTACGATAAAATTAAACGTTTACAAATTATTAATCATAAAATTCCATTTTTAAGATTAGTAATCACCTAAGGTATGAACAAACAAATCATTAAGCATGATTAGTGATCAAGAACATATTTTTCTCTTATCCATTGCATTTTTACAAAAGATTTTCACAAACTTAATTATACAAAATATTTTTTAATTAAAAGAAAAGTTTTATTAAAAACTTAAAATTTGAAATTAAAATTTTCCCCCTAAAACGAAAGCTTCTATACCAGATACAACCTTCCCCACAAAAAGACAAAAAAGAGAGCGGAGTCTACGGGCGGCCCCCTTATACCGTTGGCTTTTCCTGCCTATAAATACTGATCCACCGCTTGCTGAAAATCAGACCTCTTTGCATAAATTTTCTTACACTTTATTCTCTCTCTAAAAACCTTCATTCTCTCACTCAATATCTTGATCACTAACATCTCTTGATTTTGTTTCAAGTGATCTAATCTCTTCTTCTCATCTCTTCCCTCTTATTCAAGTGCAAGAGAAGAACACTCGTATTCGTCAAGAAACGAAGTGTTAAACTAGTGATCTCTCCTTCTTTCTTCTAAGCATCAAATCTCTATTGGAATTATCTTTTGTATTTATGTGATTCAGATATTGTGTAAATCCGATAGTGTAGGTCTAGTGATTGTGTATTGATTGTGAAGTAGTAGATTGGTTCTAGCTAAGATTAGGACTCGACATTTAGCTTAGTGTCAGAAAATAAAGTAAGCGACATGTAAATGGTTTTCTTCGCCTGAAGGGAGCTTGTTGACATAGTGAAATATCTAGTAGGATACTCAGGGAGTGGAGTAGGGCGAAGAAGAGCTTCATAGCCGAACCACTATAAATCTTGGTGTCTTGGTTTGATTGTTCCTTTCCTTATCTCTTCATTTCATTGTCATTGTTATTTAGCTTTAGTTTAGATTGTTATATTGTTTGTTCATATTGTGAATTGGTTAAACATACAACTCGAATCTACATATTTTGTAAGCGAAGTTTTTAAAACAAAACAAACCTGTAAACTATTCAACCCCCCTTCTAATTTCTACAGCTTAACTAAACCTTCAAACCTTCTTGGTATATCTTAGATGTGTTGTTAGAACACTTGTATGCTTGCTAAATAAAATTTGTATGGATTATTTAAGGTGTTTGTTTGTAGCCGTGGGTTAGGAGAAGGAAACAAGAGAGATTGTGAAGTTTTTGGTTTAAGAAATGAGAAGTGTGTTTACCTCTTACTAGTTGCTTCCTTTATATAACACAAGGACTAGTTAAAGACCACTTGTATAAGTCTTAAGACAAGATGAAGGTTTTTAGGAAGTCTTTGGTCAAGAAACTAGTCATGTACTCTTAGGTTTAATGAGTTGAAGTTGTACAAGTTATAAGTTGGTGATTTGTGTGCTTCATGTCCCCTTGGGATCACTTTTCATCCGAATTTAGGGGGGAATGAGCTAGAAATATCTTTGATTTTTTATTGATAAATACTTGCATTATTTGAAGTTTAAATGTATATACATTTAGTGTAAAGGTATAACTTGTAAAGTGTAGTTGCTAGTTGGTTTATTTTATGTACAATATGACTATCAATGTTAACATGGGTGAAGTTTTATAAAACTTTGAGTATTTGATATAATAATGGGTATTTGTTGAAGCGTAGAAAAGTTTTGGCGGTTCTGGGAATGCCTACACGTATTTTATCGCGAAACGTAAACACTTTGCGTAACCAATAAAAATAAAATGTACAAAGTTAATAATTATCTAACACTTGCTTGACGTAAACATTTAATTGTTTGATACCCGTTTACGTTGAATGAAAATTTTTAGCTTACGCGATTTAACTTAACGATTAAAATTAAAAGCAAACGCGTACAAGACTAAAAATAAATAGTGGATTATATAACATCGTACAATGACCTTAAATACGGATTGTTACATGCACCATTTAGAGTTAGGGTCTAAACAATTCTTAAAGACAACATGGGTGACATAACACAGGTTTATTGGGTGATATAAGGGTTAGGATAGACATGGGATACACATTTAATTGGTGTTAAGATAAAAACACAAAAAATAGTCTTATATAATCTAAGGTATCCATAACCGGCTACTGTCCATCCATAGTCCAAGTCTTCAAGTATAAAAATCTGATCATATCATCATAATGGGTTAGCTAATAATGAGATCTTGGGGAGCGTGCAAACCCATTCTTCACTAGGTGGCTTATAGTTGCACCACCTTTATACATTAGATGGCTTATAGTTGCACCATCCCCATAATCACTAGTTGGCTTATAGTTGCACCACCTTTTCTTTTTTCATTTTTATAATACTCCTGTATATTACATATCGCATATCCCCCCGTTTGAGATAAACAGTATCGAAAGTGATAATACCGGGGGGTCTTCCGTGATCATAATAATATGTCTTCAATAAAAGTGCCAATCTTAGAACCATTTTCCTGAACCATGGACTTAGGTGACCAAAAATTTCAACACAAGGATAAATATAGACTACAGGGTTGGCTAAGGCAAAATGGTGTAACAAAACATATAAGATTGGGTGAAAACATAGATTGGCTCAACAAGGATGATCTAGGGGTATTTTACACTAATAATGAGTGCAACAAAAGGGTTTTAACACGGGAGGTCGACAAGTAAGTGTAACAAGTCGATAAACACACACATATAGGCTTATTTGGGTAAATTCCTAAATGTTGCCTTCTCGAACCATATATTCCTGCTAATCAATTAGGTCTCGAAATGATGTACAAGCCAAGTTCTAAAGTCTACAATACTATTGGCACACTAATATTTTGGTGGATTTTTGTATAATGAGATGAAAACGAAACATTAGTCTTAAACCTCACCAAGTAATAATAAAGGGTAATGTGCATTCGGCAAAGATTAATTCTAGTTTAGTAATAAAAACATGTCAAAAGTTTTAAAATCGGCACCATTATTCAAAGAAAACTAGAAAATCGAAGGCAAGAATAGGTCAAGTGATAATTCTACTCCCGTCCCCTACTTTTTTGTACAATGTCCTTATTGTATATTAAGGAAATGAAATAAATAGTAAGAGTAGAATTAGAACAAGAAACTCCCTTGAGCATTGCTTCTAAACATATAAAATGTAATAAGTCGGTGGAGAAATCTAAAACATCACCATCGTAAGCAAAGCTCATTTTCCCCTGTGATCACTAAAACAAACTAATAGCATAAAATCATTCAATGATAAATATACAAACCTAACTCACTTTCGTAGGAATCACGGTTGCATTTAGCATATGCAACAAGCCTTTTAAACCACTTGGTGGCCTAAGTGGATGAGTGAAGTCTCGTGAGGGTTTCCAGAGAACATACCCACAAAGTTCATTTAGATATACAAGGTTTAGCAATACGTTAAAACTTAATTTTAAGGTTTCTCATAAAGAGGTTACTGCATAACTCTGGTAGTTACGTTGTAATCATATGGTATTTTTTAAAAATTTTGTTTATACGTTTACGGCGTAACCATAATAAGGTTTACATCGTAATTGAATTGGTTACGGTGTAACCATGTATGTTACGCTATAACTGCTGTTAAATCATGAAAGATACCACACAATTACGGGTCGAGTCGGTCTTGAAAGTTGCCTCCTAGCTGCTGGAACCTGCAAAACAAAGTAAAACATGCAAACTAACTAATATGCGGAGAATGAAATTAATTGATAAAAGCTAGGTTTTCTCCCGACAAGCACTTTTGTTTATTAACGAGTCTTTAAGTTAGACTCATGCCCGCTCTACATTGCATATCCTTTAATCCAATCAATAACCTCCTGATCCTTCTTGTATTCTTCAACTAACTTAAGGAACCCTTGGTAGAACCATTTTATCTTTTGGTAAGGATGATGGATTCATTTGGACTCATCTTCATCACTAATTTTTAAAAGGGGTCCCATTGTATTATGTTGTCTTACTGTTAACTTACCAAATCTTTCTTCAGCACGGGGCATATTAAATATGGTTTTGTCATCTCTGATTTTAAACCAAAGGTCTCCTTTAACCTGGTCTTCTATAATCCCCACATGCTCTTCAAAGGGTTGACCGAATAGAACTTCGGTTAATTCGTTTCCCATAAATTCGTTGATGTTTTCAAGAATGATGAAATCAAATAAGAATTGATGACCCCTAACGACCACATACAAATTTCTAGCAAACCCCACCATATTGTTCCCTGTGTATACAATTTCATGTTTCATGATAGAGTTATAAGCTTTTCGAGACATAATGTTGAAAGGAGACTGTGGCTCAATGTAAGGTTCAAAGTTTACAAACCCTATTTTGCAAGTGATTTGAAGGTTATATAGGCTATGGAGATGGATTCTATTTCCACTGCTTAAAAACTCGAATTTAACAGGAGATTTAGTTGCTTTGTTGGTCAAGTCCCTGAAATCCAGGTTATCCCATAAGTCATCCATCTCGACAAAGTCATCTATACTGATGCTCGAGTTACTATTAGGATTATAGAACATTCCACTAGAATCATCATTAAGTCTAGCTGACCCTGGGGGTAAAAGGGACATTATATCTTGCTTTCCAAGTTAGGCAATAAATCCTTATCTTCGAGGAAACTGCCTAAATCCCCATCTATGTCGTCACTCATAAGCAACTCTTCTAGGTTTCTAAGTTCATCAATCTCGTTGCTTTTAGAAAAATTATTTATAACACAAACAGGTGAAATTATGGCTGGGGATTCTCTTTCATTGATGTCAAAAGTAATTTGTTTAGTCCCTACTTCTAAAGAGATCTTTTTACCGAAAACATCAATCCTGGCGTGAGCAGTAGCAAGCATAGGTCTTCCCAAGATTATTGGGAATTTATCATCCTCAATTATATCAAGAATGATGAAATCGATAGGAAATATAAACTTATTAATTTTTACCAACACATTTTGAATTATTCCCTTAGGTGATTGCATGGATCTATCGGCTATCTAGATAACCATATTTATTGGTTTAGTATTTCCAAGTCCCAACCGTTTAAACAAGGAAAAGGGCATAATACTGATGCTTGCCCCCAAATCAGCCAACGCATTGCTTGCGGTGGTGGTGCTGATAGTGCAAGGCAGAATGAAGCTTCCTGGGTCTTTTTCTTTGGGTAGGAGTTCATTTTGAAGGATAGCAGAGCATCGGGCGTTTAATTTAACCATAGATAATTCCTTGATTTTTATCTCATGAGATACCATTTTTTTAAATGTTGGGAATGTTCTGTATTTACTAATGTGATATCGATTGGTTCCCCCTTGCCGTTTTCTTTAAGAATGCGTTTATTTACCTTTTCTGTGAAAGTCTCAACCTTTAAAGTGGGTTTTTCGCCAGCAGGTTCAAGTTTAATGGTACATTCCTGGTTAGTGAGATTATGTGTGGAGATTAATTGAGCGAGGTGATTTACAATTTCTTCAAGTCTCTTTATTGAAGAATCATGATTTTGGATGTTTATTTAAGTACTTATCATGAATTTCTTCATCCATTCATTCTAAAAAAATCTTGTCTCTTGTAAGATTCCTTCAGATAGTGTTCAAATGTGTCCTTGAGGTTAGTTAGGTGAATGTTTGATTTAGAAGAGGATTTGTCGTAATTGATCTCACTAGTCCTTATACTTTTGATTTCTTCATGGAGGCTTTTCATTTCTCTGTTCGTATAAATTTTACGAACATCTTTCTAAGCTCATCCATTTCATGGTTTAGGGCTTTGAGTTTTTTGATAATAATACCTAATGAAGTTAGAGTATTTTTTGCTTTCCTCATTGTGCCATTTACGGGAGTGATCATCCAATTCTTGAATTGATTTCAATGCTTTCGAAGCTGTAAGCCTAAGAATAAGACCATTAGAATCAACAATTCGTCGAGTCTGACCCTTTAGCTCGTTATAAAATGTATTTATTTTATGATGATCGTTAAGATCATGAAATAGGAATTTAAAGAGGAGGTCGTTATATCTTTCCTAAGTGTGAAATAATGATTCTCTATCTTCCTGCTTAAAAGTATGGAGTTCTCCTAATTGTTCAAGTATCATAGCAGGTGGACAAAATCTTCGGATGAAGTTTTGTTTTAATTCGTCCCAATTCTTTGCATGTTCAGGAGATGTTCTGTCAAACCATCTTTTGGCTACCCCAACTAGGGTTAGAGGGAATACCGTAAGAGAGCGGAATCATTTGTGTTGAACAGACTAGCAACTTCAAGCACTTTTCTGATATGCTTGATTGCATTCTCAGTTGAGCTTCTTGAGAAGGTAGTTTTACGTAAGTCTCTTAAAACTTGTCCTTTGATTTCAAATGTAGCATCCTCAGGATTGCTTATTCTTCTGCAAGTGTTGTTAAGATTAAGAGTAAGATATTGTTCAAGTGTGAGGGTTTTGATGTCTATTTCTTTAACATCTTCAGATTCTGATTCGGATGACACAGATTCATAAAAAGTATAGATGTTGTGGACTGGATCAGGCGAAGTGTCTCTTATGGCTCAAAACTGTCTTTCAGGATTAGCGAAAGAAGTAGCCATCCCGGAGTTACTACTTCTAGTTCTCATAAGGAAAAGAAATTAAAACTAAAATGTTAGGTCCCCTGCAACGGCGCCAAAAACATGATGTGTATTTTATTCAAGTTTTAAATTTATAAAACTTGATTCACCTAACAAATGCATTAACAGGCAGAGAACCCGATCGTGAGTAGTGTAGAGATGGTAAATTTGAGGTCGTCCCAAGAGCTAAGTGTCAATTAGTTTTAATTTGAAGTGTCACGTTGTTAAAGTATTTTAAGATTTATTTTGAAAATAACAGGAAAGTAAATATGCGGAAATTAAAAGAGATAGAAGTAATCAGAGAGAAAGACGCGCTAACCTAGCCATTTCATTATTGTTGTTACTACGATTTCCTATGCAATGTTACATCATGGTTTCATTGGTGGTTTCTAAAGTTGACGGACTTAAGTAGATATCTTTAGTCTGCCCTATAATTCCTGCGATTCCGAATCCCCCAAAAGTCACGAAGGTAGGGCAACCAGGTCATAGTGATTAATTCTAACTATCCCAAGAACTAGTCTAATAACCTATACAGATTATTAACCCTTTCTGAAAGAGTTCCTGTGCTTTTTAAGTATATTAAATGATAGAGACGGTAACCTAGTTAGTTCGTACACTAGGGTTAGGATGATTAACCTTCCTAGTACCCTGTTAATCCCATGTTCAAGTGGTAATCTAATAACAGGATTAACATGATCTAAACCACCCGTAATACTACCAAAAACCCAGGGTTACACGATAGTTAAAGGATATCTAACGAAACCATAATCTAACAGCAAACAAACATTATAACGATAGGAGATTCATGACTAGGCTAGCACTTGAAGTACTTAGCCGCTCATAGCAATAACAAAGCAAGAATTAATAAAGATAATCATGGATGGAAAACTCATAATTCCTTACAAGAAGTTGTTTATGAACGATTAAATACAAAAGTAAGAAAAGTGTGATCTCCCTTGGACTTCTGGTGGAATTCTTCGAGCTATGGAGGCCTTGATCACCCCTTAGATCTATTGTAGAATGGTTGATGTTAAAGTGGCTGAATGAGGCCTCTATTTATAGATTTTGAATATGTTACGGCGTAACCTTTTAGAGGTTTACGTGGTAAACTACTGACGTGCACTTTCCATCTTGCAGGCTTAAAGGATGTTATGGCATAATCAAGTGTCCACGTTACACCGTAATGCTGACTCAGTTGACTTATCCTTCGATAATAATAATGTTACAGCGTATACCTTACGTGTGGTTATGCTATAATCTTGCTGGGTGACGTGTCTTGCCTTGAATATATTATGGCGTAATACTATCGTAGGGGTTACGTCATAAAGTCTCGTAGGAATCTATGTTTTCTTCATTTTTATGTCCTTTTCCCGTGTTTCTTGTCACATACTTGCATTTTACCTGAAAACAATGAAACAACCATAAAAGTATCAAATTCAAGTATTTATATTTTTAGGGGGAAATTGACACTAAAAAGTATCAAATATTTGATGTTATCAATGTGACTTATTGGAGCCTCTTGATTTTGTTTGAAATGAAGGGTTAAAATGAGAAGAGTACATTTGGTTTTGTGGCATGATCAAGGGTATAGAGGAGGTTATGTTTGTTGTGTGAGTGATAATAGAATGTTTGTAAGAGGAGTTGTGTTTGTTTGAGATGAAGCATCAATCCAATGGTTAAGAATAGAATACAGGAGTTTAGATTGATGAGGTGACTTGATTAAGGGTAAAGAAGTGAGTGTGTTTGTTGTGTTTGTTTGAGAAGCAGTCCAAGGGTTGAGAAAAAAAATATGTAAACTTGTATTGGTGACATGCCTTGATCAAGGGTTGAGATGAAGAAGTGTGTGTGTATGTGTGTAATTTAAATTGTATGGAGAAGAAGATGAATAGTGAATATGTGATAGAGAATGTTTTGAAAAGATAAAGAATATATTGGTTCAGAATGTAGGAGACATCGAGGTACAACAAGTATAAGAGAAGTACATTATGTAAGAGAATATGAGTTGGCATTGTTGAGGTTTATTTGGAGATGGTTTATGTGAAGAAGGGTGTGTAGGCTAGAAGAGTGTTTAGGAAGATAAGTAGGAAGATGATGGTATTTAGGAAAAATCAAAGGATTGATTTGAGTAAATAATCACATCGCTAATAAGAGAGAAAAGAGTGGGCATATGTGATTGTTAGGATAAAAAGACTTCTTAGTGATGTTGAAGTTACTGTTGTTGGTTATGATTTCTACTGCTGTTGAAGACTGAAGAAAATATTCTAAGTGATTAATACTGCTAGTACAAAAGTTAAGACTGCTAGTGGAAGTTACTACTGCTCAAGAAGTTCAAGGAAAATATACTAAGTGGTTACTACTGCTGATGTAAAGTAACTGATGTTAGTATAAATTTAATGCTGCTGAGAAAGTTAATGCTGTTGGTTATAAGTTAGCACTGTTAGATCAAGTTAGTACTGCTTATGTGATATGAATGAGATATTTTTGTAAAAGATACGTATAGTTATTTGATTAGAAGATCATGATAACTTAGGAATATATTGTAAACCGACTAGGACTCCTTGGTGTATAAAAGGAGGTCCTATGGTATAGAGTTAGATATCAAAAAATTAGAAGTCGATTAGCTTTAAGATTTTGTAACCCTAACACTATTAAGAGTGTTCATATTATATCGAGGCTGAAAGTTTGGTAAACTGTTTATTATTGATCTTATTCATTACTGTTTCATTGAAATTATTCTTAGTATCATTGACTAGATTCCGCATAGTCTTTGATATTCCCAATCAAAGTTTCTATCATAGTTGTTTTGGATTTATTCAATACAACTTAGCCTTATACAAGCTAAGCTTGTGAGAAGCTTTGAATAAGAAGAATCTTTACTACATACAATATCTACTTTTTCACATAGCAATGGATTCATAATCTACTCAAACCATCAAGCTACCCATACTCTAACCTGGTGAGTATGATCTCTAAAAGATAAGGATGGAGCAGTGTGGAAACCATTCGATCGTTTAAGCTTAGTTTTATTAGAACTCTAATCTAGGATGAACAATAACAAAGAACAATAGAATGCACAGCGGAATAAACATTAAGAACATTCTTTATTATTGCCTAACAAGGTTTCATCATCATCTTTATACAATGACTACTACAAGCCCCAATCTTACCTGATCAATGATAAGATGGTTACATCAACAGGATCAAACTAATGATCTTGGGGCTACACCACACATTCTAGCATCTACATCTTCCTGTGGGACGTGTAAACCCACACACACACGTTTTACACCTTTGGTGCACACACACTTTTTGGCATACTAAAACTATATGCTTGGACCTCCTTTTATAGTATAAGGAGGTTAAGGTTTACATGGAAACTAATAAAAGATATTAAATAAGTAAATCATCTAATGTTTATCTTGATATCTTTTCATCTTTATCTCTTTTTGACCAAATCTTCATTTTCTCCTACATCTTGTAGAATCCCATAATGACGACTTTGGTCCTTCTTGTTTCCATCTTGTTTCATTCATGTTTTGTCTTATCAACTCAAATATAATTCCCAACAATCTTCCCCTAGTTGATAATGACAAAACCAAATAAGCACGAACTTCCCCTGAAGTTAATATACGAATGAAACTTCCCCTTAATCTAAGTTGCAAATTATCATTGAATCTTCTTCCCCTTTTTGTTATAATCAAGTAGGGGACAAAAATAAGCAGCTTTGATGTGGCATGTAAATGGTTAAACATTTTAACATTAAGCTTCCCCTGAAACCTATATGTTAACCATTTCTTGAATCTTTAATTCTTTAAGCTCTATGTAATGATTACTGATGAAGAAAACTAAGTATAACGAACTTGATGCTGAAGTAGAACAACCCAAACTTGTGTCTTATATCTTGCACTATCCACGTGACTTCGAACGTATACCCAAAACCAATGTATAGGGAGACCGCAATCTCTTGACAATTTATCCTCATCTTCTATGAGACACATAACCAAAGTGATAGCAAATGTGATCATTGAGCACCATAAGAAAAATTACACACCTTAGCTAGATTTGTCAATTCTTAATACGTTTTTAGGATTGTTTGTATCCGATTCTGGTGTGTTGCATTTCCATTCAGCTAATTCTAGTGCTTATTTTTAGCTTAATTATAGCTTAATTGTTCTAATATAGCTTATTAGTTAATCATGTTAATCTGTTTTTAGTTTATATCACTTAAATCTTAGATTTCATAAATTATGCCCTTAAATTTTTCATCTATCATTGCTGTACGTCAATATGGAAATTGGTTAGGGGCTGGTGTTCTTGTTCTTGGCTGCTAACTTCGGTGTTACTGGTTTCTTGTTGTGTTTGGGGTATGGAGAGGGGTTTTCTTGCTAGTGGTGATAAGAAGAAAAAAGAGGGCGGTTCTAAGGTGGTTGAGAAGGAGAAGAAGGATGGTGGTGTGTTAGGGGCTGGTGGATCAACAACGAATGTAGATACGCCAATTTTGAGTGGTATTGCCAAACGTGTGACTAGCATTGATGGTAATATTAATGTCCCTAAGAGTATTCTTAGGAAACCTATGCGTAATGTTGTTAATGAGGAGTTTGGGGCTGCTACGAAGGGGAATGAGGGTAGAAGTCCTAGTAAAGTGTCGTTTGAGGCTGTTGGGAACTTGAATGTTAAGGATGTTGTTGCTGATTCCAATGGCACTAATTCAGGTGGTTCTTTCGCTAGCTTGTTAAAGCCTAAGGATGCAACAAACAAGGTACACTTTCGTACTCTTGTCAATGATGAACGCATTGAATCTATTGACTGTGTGCTTCCTAGAGATGCGGCTGCAAAGATCAAAGGAAGGTATGAAAACTCCATTGTGGGATTTTTTCTTGGTAAAGATCCTTCATTTCCGGTTGTTCAACAGTATGTATCCAATACGTGGAGGAAATTTGGTTTTGAAAGGATTACGCGTAATGATGATGGTGTCTACTTGTTTAAGTTTGCTACTAAATCAGGTAGGGATCAAGTGATTGAGAAGGGACCGTGGTTGATTCGCAAATCACCTATTATTCTTAGCAAATGGTCACCTAGTGTGTCGTTGAAGAGAGGTGAGGTCACTAAAGTTTCGGTTTGGGTAAAAATGTACAATGTTCCTGTTCTTGCTTACTCGGAGGATGGTTTGAGTTTGCTTGGTACTCAGATTGGTAAGCCTATCATGCTTGATGCTTTTACTAGTTCTATGTGTGTGGAATCATGGGGTAGGATTAGTTTTGCTAGAGCTTTGATTGAGATTGACGCGGC
Source organism: Tanacetum coccineum (assembly GCA_026074375.1). Classification (NCBI taxonomy): domain Eukaryota; kingdom Viridiplantae; phylum Streptophyta; class Magnoliopsida; order Asterales; family Asteraceae; genus Tanacetum; species Tanacetum coccineum. The sequence goes on from BQNB010100452.1 coordinate 11,973, forward strand.
TGCTGGTTTGAAAAAGGAGGTTACTATGGCTATTCCGGTGGATGAAGACGATGGTCATATTAAGGAGACTGTTCGAGTTGAGTATGAATGGAAGCCTCCACACTGTGTTGATTGTAAAAGTTTTGGTCATGATACTTTATTGTGTCCTAAACGTGTTCGTGAGGAGGTTCCTAAACATTCAGCTAGGGTTGCTAATACTACGGTTATGGAAGAGAATGATGACGGGTTTACTGAGGTCAAGAGCCGTAAGAAGAAGAAGGGCGCTGATTTTAATGGTATTAGGTTGAATAAGCCTAAGTCTACGGTTATGTGGCAGCAAAAGAAAGGTGGTGATGCTAAAGGGGGGTCTAAATCAGCCTCTCCTTGTGTGTCAACGAATGATGATGGTAATAGGGTATCAAACCCAGGTTTGGAGACGGCTAATCCGTTTGATGTGTTAAATGTGGATGGTGATACTATTGGTGATTCTGTGTCTCAACCTAAGGGTAAGAATGTTAGGAGTCCTTCTAAATGGGATAATCGTGAAATTATTAATGAAGATGATACTACTGATGATGAGGCTGTTTTTACCGCATTGGGTGGTTCTTTAGGAGGTGGTAATGAGCTTGAAGAAGATGATTTTGATTTCTATGATGGCTATGCGGATCAGGTCATCGGCCTTGATGATGCTCTTAAGGAATATCGTGACTTCAAGCTAAATATGAGTGGTAGAAAATAGTATTTGTTTTTTCTCTTGTTTTAATGTTTGGTAGTCTATAAGAAGTGGCATGTCATTCCTTATGGAGGGGGGGGGGTTTTGTTTTGGTTTTAGCTTTTTAATGCTGGTTGTTGCCCATGTAACGGCTGTGATAATAGACTTCACCTATATCCATTGTTCTTAAACGTTTTTTTGGAGTAATATATTTTACCGGGGTAGTAGCCCTTTTACCCAAAAAAAAAAAAATTCCACCAAGGATCTACAAGTTGCAAATCATCAAATCTTCTTCCCCTTTTTGTCAATATCAAATAGGAGACTAAAGTATGCAACTTTGATCTTCACAACTATGAACCACTATCACACTTCTAATCCAGCCTTCAACAACTCAAATTACCCTCCATGACGCTTCTTCAAGATAAACTTGAGCAGTAGAAACTTAAACTAGCAGTAGTAACAAAGACTAGCAGTTGTAAAAACCTTCACCTCGATTCAACATATAAATGGTTAAACATTTTAACATTAAGCTTCCCTTGAAACCCATATGTTAACCATTTCTTGAATCTTTAATTCTGTAAGCTCTATGTAATGATTACTGATGAAGAAAATTAAGTACAACGAACTTGATGCTGAAGTAGAAAAACCCAAACTTGCGTCTTATATCTTGCACTATCCACGTAACTTCGAACGTATACCCAAACCGATGTATAGGGAGATCACAATCTCTTGACAATTTATCCTCATCTTCTATGAGACACATAACCAAAGTGATAGCAAATGTGAGCATTGAGCACCATAAGTTAGATCACACACATGTGCTAGATTTGTCAATTATTCGTCACAACATGAACGCACAAACAAGTTATCTCTAAAGTGTTACACTCACTTTAAGATATGATAAAACACAAACCCAAATAATTCCACTTCACCGTCAAATAAGTGATAAACAATCTTCTTCGTAATTAATTAAACCAATAAAATACGAGCCTATAAATCAGTTAAGAACCAAAAACCAAAAATCTTATGGGTGTGTTATCTGATATCTGTCAAAGCTAGCAGTACTAACTTCTTTTATCGGACAAGGCTAGCAGTATTAACCAACAATAATAATAGTAGTAATTGCTATTATACATTAGCAGTATTAACTCATGACTTACTACTGTTCTTCCATACTAGGCAGCACAAAGTACATTAGCAGCATTAACCATCCTTGACAGCATTAAGTATATACTTGGGAGCACCAAGTATATACTAGCAACATTAATTATGTACTTGAGCCCTAGCAGCATTAACTGAGTCGAGCAACACTAATTTAAACAAACAGCGGAAACTATATCCAAGCAGCATTAATCTTCTTTAACAACATTAACTTTGTATACAAATCCAACAGTAGTAACTGCTAACCCTAGCAGTAGTAACCATCCTATTACCAGTTGTATACCAACTGATCTAGATCATTGCCTTGAAAGTTTTCATGTCTTCTGATTTAAGCACGATAATGATCAAGAATAACATTAACATCCTTTTCTTCTAAATCATGACCATCATATATACCATTAGTGCAAACCCCAACTTTATACAATCATGGCTTATCAAGAAAACCCTAAAAGTGTTTGAATGAATTCATACCAAGCCGTGTATACACCACATCAGATCCAAATAAAAAAATATATAAACCCTAATTGTCTAGGGTTTGATCAGTTAGAGCACAACAGATAAAAAAGAAACCCAAATAAATAGTAACAAAGCTTACCAATCGTATTGCATACCCAAACAGGTAGATATGACGATTATAAGCATCATTATAGCACTGAATCTTCATAACCCCATAAAACTTTCACCACACGATTTCTTGAAAATTAGGGTTTTTAGGATTTCTTTAAAACCTTGTAGATCCTAGATCGCGAGCCACATGGCTCTGATACCAATTATGGAAACCATTCGATCGTTTAAGCTCAGTTTTATTAGAACTTTAATCTAGGATGAACAATAACAAAGAACAATAGAATGCACAGCGGAATAAACATTAAGAACATTCTTTACTATTGCCTAACAAGGTTTCATCATCATCTTTATACAATGACTACTACAAGCCCCAATCTTACCTGATCAATGATAAGACAGTTACATCAATAGGATCAAACTAATGATCTTAGGGATACACCACACATGCTAGCATCTACATCATCCTGTGGGACGTGTAAACCTACACACACACGTTTTACACATTTGGTGCACACACACTTTTTGGCACACTAAAACTATATGCCTTGACCTCCTTTTATAGTATAAGGAGGTTAAGGTTTACATGGAAACTAATAAAAGATATTAAATAAGTAAATCATCTAATGTTTATCTTGATATCTTTTCATCTTTATCTCTTTTTGACCAAATCTTCATTTTCTCCTACATCTTGTAGAATCCCATAATGACAACTTTGGTCCTTCTTGTTTGCATCTTGTTTCATTCATGTTTTGTCTTATCAACTAAAATATAATTCCCAACAAGCAGTACCTACAGTGCATTGATTACACTCTATGAGAGATCGTAAAAAATGGTAATGCACCCATAGTAGCAAAAACTGTTGATGGTAAGGTGACTGTTATCCCTCCTACAAGTGTTGAAGAGCAGGCTCAAAGAAGGGCAGAGTTGAAGGCAATAAGCACTTTGTTGATGGCCTTACCTAATGAGCAACAATTAAAGTTTAACTCATACAAAGACGCTAAGACGCTGATGCAGGTTATTGAGAATAAATTTAGAGGTAATACTGCTACAAAGAAAACTCAAAAAAAATATCGTCTGAAGCAGCAATATGAGAACTTTGCTACATCTAGCACAAAAGTGATTGAGCAAATCTATGAAAGGCTTCAAAAGCTAATTAGTCAATTAGAGATGCATGGTGAAGTTATTCCTCAAGAAGACATCAATCAGAAGTTCTTGAGAAGTTTGTCACAAGAATAGACTATGCATACTATTGTGTAGAGGAACAAATCAGAGATTCAGACATTGAGTTTGGATGACCTCTTCAACAACCTGAAGGCTTATGAAACAAAGGTCAAGGGGACCTCTAGCTCAACTACAAACTCACACAATGTAGCCTTTTTGTCCTCTAGTAGCACTAACAGTGCAACTAGAGCAGTTAATACTACTCAGGGTGTTAATACTGCTAGCACTCAGGGTGCAGCTGATAGCTCAATAATTGTTGAAAATTTGAGTGATGCTGTGATTTATTCCTTCTTTGTTAGCCAACCAAGTATTCCACAGCTTCATAATAAAGATCTACAACAAATCCATCCAGATGATCTAAAAGAGATGGACTTAAGGTGGAACATTGCTATGCTGACTATGAGGGCAAGAAGATTCCTGAAGAATACTGGAAAGAAGCTGGACATGGCCAACAAAGAAAGAATTGGGTTTGACAAGTCTAAGGTGAAGTGTTTTAACTGCCACAAGAGAGGACACTTTGCAAGGGAGTGCAGGGCACCCAGAAAACAAGACAGCAGGAATAGGGAGCCTACCATAAGGACTGTGCCAGTTGAGGAAAATACTTCAAATGCCTTAGTGTCTCAGTGTGATGGCTTTGGCTATGATTGGAGTGACCAAGCAGAAGAAGGTCTAACCAATTTTGCTCTTATGGATTATTTTTCAACAATTTCAAGTTCTTCTACAAACTATGAGGTATCTAATGACTCACATTGTTGTTCATCATGTTTAGAATGTGTAAAATATTTAAAAGAACAAAATGAACAATTAGTTAAAGACTTAAGAACAGCTAGGATAAGTGTTGTCTCTTATAAAACTGGTTTAGAATCTGTAAAAGCTAGACTGTTAGTCTTTAAGAAAAATGAGTCTGTGTATGAGGAAGATATAAAACTCTTAAAACGTGAAATCTATTTAAGAGATTTAGATATTATAGAGCTTAAAAGGAAGTTAGAGTTGGCTACAAAATAAAAAGATGAGGTTCAACTTACAGTATAAAAATTTGAAAATTCATCAAAAAGCCTAAGTAAACTTCTAGTCTGTCAGATAATGGATAAGTGTAAAACAAGATTAGGGTATAATGTTGTCCCACCTCCTTATATTAGGAATTTTATGCCACCAAAACCTAATTTAGTTTATCCTAGTCTAGATGATTTTGTGGAAGTGAATGAGTCTGTTAGTGAGTCTATAGTTGAAAAGCCTACTGTTGAGACTAATGAACCTGAGACTGCTAGGAAAGAAAATGGAGCCCCAATTATTAAGGATTGGGTATCTGATAGTGATGAAGAAAATGTGCCTAAGGTTAAAACAATTAAGATGTTTAATAAACCTAGTTTTGCTAAGATAAACTTTGTTAAGTCTACTAAGCAAGTAAAATCTCCTAGGAAAACATCAGTTGATAAAAATAGGCAAAACACACCTAGTCCTAGAGGGAACAAGAGAAACTGGAACCAACAGATGTCTCAAAAATTAGGGAGTGATTTTGAGATGTTCAACAAAGCTTGTCATGTGTGTGGTAGTTTTGATCATTTGAAGAATGATTGCAATAACTGGTATAATAATGGAAGATTTGCAAAACCAGTTTGGACCAATGTTCAAAGGGTGAACAAACAGAATTTCTCTAAATTAACTCACCCCAGTCCAAAAAGGAACATGGTTCCAAGAACAGTCTTAACTAGGTCTGGCCCAATTTCAAATTTTAACTTATTACTGCTAGTCCAGTTTATATATTTAAACCAAGAAACAACAGTGAATAATGCAGGACCCATGAAAAATGTTATTAATAATGCATATTCAACTGCTAGAAGGCCTTTTAATACAATATAACAACAAGTAATAAACATTAATTTCACTAAAAAGGTTAATATTATTAAGGGAACAAAGGTTAAAATACTGCTAGGGGCCAAAGTGTTCTTAGTGCTGTTAAGGGAAACAAGAGAAATACTGTTAAGGCCTCAGCATGTTAGGTTTGGAGACCAAAGCACAAAGTTTTAGACCATGTCTCCAGAAACAATGGTGCATCAATGTCCTTTAAAAGATTTGACTATATTGATGCACAAGGCAGATCCAAGTCAGTAATGGCTTGGGTCCCCAAAAGAAACTAATTTTCCTACCATTATGTGCAGGGCTTATTTCCACAGCTAGAATTTGAAGGATAAAGAATGATTGGACAAGTGGATGCTTCTAGACTCATGACCAAAGAATCAAGATCCTATCTTACAGGATTATGAAGAAAATTGATGGGTGGATTTATTGCCTTTGGTGGTAATTTCATAAAGAAGGGAATTTTTTCTGGGAAAGTTAAAATAAGGAAAATGGTTAAATTGGATTGTGAAGATGTGTTTTTTGTAAAGGAACTAAAGTTTATCCTCTTCAGTGTCGCACAAATGTTGTGACAAGGAAAGAAGTGGGTTCTTGTTAATGATATATTGAATGTGTTGTTGTGTAGCCAATCTTTAAGTTAACTGTTGAAAGTAATGTTTGCTTAAAGTTCCTAGAAAGGATAAATGTGCAGGTGTTGATTTAAAGAATGTTGTTCATCAAGGAGGATTCACTTGTCTCTTTGCAAAAGCCACCAACCAGTTGAATTAATCTTTGGCATGAAAGGCTTGGACATGTAAATTTCCAAAAACAATGAATAAAATGGTAAAGGGGAAACCTTGTAAGAGGTTTACCTTTAAAAAAGTTTGAAATTAATCAAACCTGTGTTGCTTGACAGAAGGGAAAGCAACATAGAGCTTCTTGTAAGACCAAAATAGCAGTTCAAATCGGCAAATCCATTACAAACTTTGCACATGGATTATGTTTGGCCCACATATGTAAAAGAGTTTTAAAGTAGAATGTAATGCCTAGTTGTCACAGATGATTTCTAGTAGGTTTTAGTTAGGTTTTCTTTTTTGCCACTAAGGATGTAACTAGTAAAATCCTTAAAATATTCATATGAGGCATAGAAAATCTAATAGACCTTAGGGTAAAAGTGATTAGATGTGACAATGGGACTGAATTCAAGAATAGGGTCATGGATCAGTTCTGTGAAATGAAGGGTATTAAGAGGGGAACTTAGTGTTGCTAGGACTCACAAAAACTGGAGTAGCAGAAAGGAAATTTATGGACACTATTAGAGGCTGCTATGGGACTATGTTGATGATTCAATTGCAACAACTTTCTGGGCTGGAAGCAGTTAATACTGCTTATTATGTCCAAAATAAGGTGTTAGTTATCAAGCCTCACAACAAGTCCCCTTATGAACTTTTTCTAGGTAGAAAACCCGCCTTAAGCTTCATGAGACCATTTGGGTGTCCTGTTACAATCCTTAATACCATAGATCACCTAGGTAAGTTTGATGGAAAGGCTGATGAATGGTTCTTTGTAGGATACTCTCAATATGCCAATCTTTACAGAAGTATCTAATAATATAATAGATCTAGAAGGTAGAAGAGAACTTTCATTTTAATTTAGTGAGAATACACTAATATTGTATGAAGTGGACCTTATTGGCTTTTTGTATATAGATGCACTGACAAAATCTATGGAACTTTAAAGCCTGTTGTTGCAGGGAATCAATCTAATGGTAGTGCAGGTACAAAAGCATGTGACAATGCAAGTAAAGCTAGAGTGTAGACAGTACCTGGAAAAGATTACATACTGCTACCATTATGGACTCAAGATCCACCATTCTCTTCTAGCTCAAAGGATTCCCCTGATGCTGGATTCAAACCATCAGGGAGGAGGAAAAAAAGGATGCTGAAGAACCAGGAAATGAAGGTGGTAATCTAACTGAAGAGGGTGAAAGAGTTAATCAAGAGAAGGATGCAAGTGTTAACAGAACTAACACTATTAATATTGCTAGCATAGAGGAAAATGCTGTTGATGATAATATAGTCTATGGATGTGCTGATGATCCAAATATACCTAATTTGGAAGAAATTGGCAGATTTAGTGATGCTGAAGATGATGGTGCAGAGGCTGACATGACTAATTTAGATACACATATCCCTGTCAGTCCTATTCTAACTACTAGAATTCACAAGGATCATCCACTTGAACAAATCATTAAAGATATACATTCAGCACCTCAAACCAGAAGGATGACAAAGAGTGTGACTGAACATGCTATGTTTAGTTCAGTGCAACAGAGGACCAACCATAAAGACTTTTAAAATTGTATGTTTGCATGTTTCTTTCAATAGCAGGAGCCTAAGATGAGAATCCAAGCATTAAAAGATCCAAGCTGGATAGAAGCTGTGAAAGATCTTTGAAGCTCAAATTGTTTAGATCTATATCTAGGATTAACAATAACATTGAACATAGAATATGTATAGCAGAATTAACATAAGAAATAATGATATTCAAATGGTGTTTATTCATCAATACCAAATCGTATCTCTAACAACCCCAAATTTTAGATGGATCAATTCGAGGAAACGTGTTATCTAAAACTATAACAAGGAATCAAAGATCCTTGAGGCTGAAACACAATGAGACTTGACGCCTAGACACACACACACACACAAACTTTTCCTGGTGTTTACATCTTGACACACAGAAAACTATATGACCTATATCTCTTTATATACTAGAGATATTAGGTTTACAAAGGTGAAGTATTAGGGAAATAAATATATCTCCTAACTTTATTATTATCTTCTAGGATTCTTCTGTATCTTCCAATCTTTGAAGAATTCGTCCTTTGTCTTTTAAGTCCTTCATCTTTCAATTTGTTTTGTCTTACACATCTTAAATTAATTCCCAACAATCTTCCATAGTTGATAATGCAAAAACCAAAATAGAACGAGGTTCTTTATTCCCTGAAGTAATATATAGAAAGAATAGAAAACTATACAACCAAGGATCTAAAGTTACAATCATCTTTGTAACGCTTCTTCCCCTTTTTGTCATAATCAAATAGGGGACTCTAAGTAGATGCAACTTTGATTTCGTCAACACAACAAACACTATTACACTTCTATCCAGCATTCCAACAACTCAAATTACCTCCTTGACGCTCCTTAAGTAATATGAACTGGGCAGTAGGAAACTTAATCTAGAGTAGTAATAATGACTTACAGTAGTAAAAACCTTCACCTCATGTGGTGCATGTAAATGGTTAAACATTTTAACTATAAGCTTCCAAATACTATTTGATTAGAATAGGTTCTATGAGGACACAAGACACAAAGGATAGCAATGTGAGCATTGAGCACCATTAGTTGTTAATCACCAACCTTTGCTAGATTGTCATGTTTTTGTCACATCGTTTCTAAGCACGAACAAGTTATCTCTAAAGTGTAAAAGTTCATAATTTGCATACGTGTCCTATATTGTTTTGATAATCGCAGTAATTGGTTTTGCAAAAGTTATAATGTGAGTCTTAAACCTATGACTCTCACCAACCTTTGTTTTAACGTTTTAAGCATCATTTTCAGGTGAGCATGATGGAAATAAGATTGAAAGAAGTAGCTAGTAAGAGACCATAGGATGACATGAAGATTTTTATTTCTTGTCTTGAATTTTTGCATTGATTGAATTTGGATAGTTGTTGCATGTCTTTCTATTGGCGAGAACTTTCGTTTCATCGATAAAGACGCCTTTTGGATTTTTGGTTAGGTTTTGGGTATTGTTATGACACTATGTGTCTTTACTTTACTTTAGCTTTCATTTTAGTATTCTCTATAGAGACACTGTGTGTTGTGATGATATACATTCTTGTTTACGCCTCGCGTTTTCGCCTTGGCGGGGTGTGACAATGATAACAAAGACAATAACATGCAGCGGAATAAGAACGAATCAAAGTTATCATAACAAGGTTTTTCTTTATTAACACTCCAAGCCCCAATATTATTTGATCAGAATAATACGATTACATCAATGAACTGTAACAGGATCAAGTTACCTTGACTTTGAGGCTAATACTACATATGGCGTCTACATTTTCACGCCTGGAATACACACACACACACACATTTATGTACACTATGGAACTCATGACTTGTACACACAAAAACCTACAACCTGTATCTCTTTATATAATAGAGATATTAGGTTTTACAAAGAATAATTATTAGGAAACAAATAAATCTTCCTAACTTTTATAATTATCTTCTGTAATCTTCCATCATTTGAAAAATTCCTCCTTTGTCTTTTAAGTCCTTCACGTTTCCTTTTTGCATCATTCATCTTTCATATGTTTTGTATTATCAACTCAATATAAATCCCAACAATCTTCCCCTAGTTGATAATTACAAAACATTCTTCTTGATCTTCCATGAATGACACAATCTTCCCCTTAAGCTCAACTCATGTGAACTTACATAACATGCTGTACCACTAAGGATCTATAAGCTGTAAAACTTCTATGTAAAATATTTTTCCCCTTTTTGTAAGATCCACTAGGGGACTTAAAGTAGATGCAACTTTGATTTCGACAACCATAAACCAATATCACACTTCTAATCTAAGCCTTCTAACTTCCCAAATTACCCACCATTAAGCACAATAAGAAAAATGAACTTGAGCAGTAGAAACTCACATTAGCAGTAGTAATAATGACTAGCAGTAGTAAAAACCTTCACCTCAATGACGCATGTAAATGGTTAAACATTTTAACAATAAGCTTCCCCTGAAACCTATATGTTAACTATTTCTTGAATCTTCAATTCTGTAAGCTCTATGTAATGATCACTGATGAAGAAAAACTAAGTATAACCAACGTGATGCTGAAGTAGAACAAACTAAACTTGTGTCTTATATCTTGTACTATCCATGTGACTTCAAACTTATAAATAAATCTGTGAAATATAAGTAGATCGCAACCTCTTTGTCAAAATTCTCATCTTCTATGAGACACTGAGCACAACAAATAGCAAAGACCTATTGCTAGATTTGACAAGTCTTCGTCACAACATTGTAAAGCATGAACAAGTTATCTCCTGCTAAAAGATATAATAAGAACACAAACCTAAGTAATAACACTTCACCATCAAATAAGTGATAAATAACCATCATCGTAATTAGTTCTTCCAATAAATACAAGCCTTTAAAATTTTAAGAACATTTAAAATCATAACCTGTTCCAAACAGTAGAAACCAAAACCAAAAACTTCCTTCCTGTGTGTTATTCGATATCTCCAAACCAACCAATAACCAAAACTCATCTCTGTCTGATATCGGTAAACGCTAACAGTTGTAACTATGAAAGCCAAGCAGTAGTAAAAACTTTGAGCAATATAAACTTTTAAATGAAGTAGTACTAAAAATTTAACAAGCAGTACTAACTTACTCCTTCCTCCCATGCTTAGCAACACTTTATCTGTCATAAAACAATCACTAATCTGTCACTAATCTGCATTCTCCTTCCTCCCATAGCTTTTAGCGATGCTTTAAGTGTCACTAATCTGGCAGCATAAACACAACGAGCAGTACTAAATAATACGCCACCAGTAGAACAATGTAAAGCTTATACCAGAAAATGATCAAAAACCTAGGTAAATTAGGGTTTTATGCTGCTTCTTCTTTTCATTGTTTGATATGTTTACATGTGTGCGCCACTGTTTGATGATCAAATTTAAAAATAAACCAGGTTGCAAAGCGACCATATGCTAAGAACCATAAACAATATTTGTTGCCTCTTTATTACTGCTTTGAATGAACGACATCTAAAACTTTTTAAAACATCTGCTGTTCTTCAAATCTCCTTGCATAGCAGCAACATACTTGAATCATGAATCTTGTAATCATGAAATCAACTCTTCCTGTTTATGTCGATTTAAAACAAACAGCGGCAATACTGTGAATATACTTGTTGTTCATGAACCTAGAGCAGCAACCTTTAACATCATCATCAATATTTATGCTTGAATATAATTAGGGTTTGACAAACCCTAATATCACCGAATTTTATAAGTAACCAAAAGCAGAAAATTCAACACACTCTCTTCACAAATTTGACACAAAAACCTTGTAGATCCTAGACATCATGAGCCACCAGGCTCTGATACCACCTGTTAGAACTAAAACACGTGATAGTTCTTGGATCATTTATAGCTCGAGGTTGTTTAGACCTCATCTAGGATCATGATAACAAAGACAATAACATGCAGCGGAATAAGAACAAATCAAAGTTATCATAACCAGGTTTTTCTTTATTAACACTTCAAGCCCTAATATTATTTGATCAGAATAATACGATTACATCAATGAACTATAACAGGATCAAGTTACCTTGACCTTGAGGCTAATACTACATATGGCATCTACATTCTCATGCCTGGAATACACACACACTCATTTAGGTACACTATGGAAATCACGACTTGTACACACAAAAACCTACAACATGTATCTCTTTAAATAATAGAGATATTAGGTTTTATAAAGGATAAGTATTAGGAAACAAATAAATCTTCCTAACTTTTACAATTATCTTCTGTAATCTTCCATCATTTGAAAAATTCCTCCTTTGTCTTTTAAGTCCTTCACGTTTCCTTTTTGCATCATTCATCTTTCATATGTTTTGTATTATTACCTCAATATAAGTCCCAATAGCGTTTTCTTATGAAGTTCAGGCGCTGATACGCCGTATCTCTTTTGTTGGATACGGCATATGTAGTCAGAAATCAACATTCTTTAAATGTCTTCGTTTTAGCTCCAATTTATGCGCCTTTTAGCTTGTCTTCACAAAACACTCCTGAGTTACTGTATTTATAAACTTTAAAGCAATTAAGTACCAAATAATGCAATAATTATATAAAGTGGGCAAAACAGATGGGATAAAGGATATAATAAAGTGACTTTATTTGATGTCATCAAATATCCCCCCACTTAAATTCTACTTGTCCTCAAGTAGACTTTAGAAAAGTTTTAGTTTATGAAAAATTTTCCCAACCGAAGTTGAGGAGTTTCCATTTTAAACATCATTTTTTCCTAATCACCTATACATAACCAAGCTCCTCACGAAACAAGGAAATGAAAACACTCAGATCACTTGACTATTCTAGGGTGAAACATTTTATTGGTACGCTCAATTGCTCGGTCGTGATTACTTTTGTATCATA
>BQNB010100453.1:5397-22805 GCA_026074375.1 Tanacetum coccineum
CCCCATGGACCAATGAATTCGGGGTCGAGTCAGGCTCAAGACTTGGTTAACAAAAATAAGTGCTTCGTGGGTGGCAACCCATGCTTATCCGTAGTAATATGTAGTGATGAATAAGTGTATTGTTGTGAGGAGGCTCGCCTCTACCATTTCTGTGTTTCGTGTTTTGTTGTTTATTGTCCAGGATTGCTCGGATTTTTGAAGCCTCTCGTTCTCGCGGTTTTTTTTCCTACGATCACAAGAGCTTGGGAATCTGATATCCAAATCTTATCGACTAACGTTTATCTTTAAGCATATTCAATAAACGGCTTAGGATTTACGTAGAGACCCTTCGTAAAACATTGAGGACAATGTTTAGTCTTGTATAGAGGGGATCTTCGATTTGATTATCCCTGTAGTCGTTGTTTTCACGTAATCCCGTTTTTACCACCAAAATTTTTGAAAAACACCAAAAAAAAAATTAAAAAATTTAAAAATTTTCAAAAAGAAAACAAGTGTTTTGTCATAATTTTGACTTTCCTGCTGGGTAGAATAAGAATAAATTTTGACTTGATCGAGCGTGTTGAGCTCTAGCTTGTTCCTTAACTTTTAGACTAAGCATTCGCGGAAATTTGCGAAGAACGAAAAATGATAGTGTTAATTATGAGTGGGATGCTAAATAAGGATTATTTGGAAATCTTAAGAGCTCATGCGTGTAATTTGTCGCTTTTTCTCCCATAAGCTCCTAACCGGACTAATAATACGTGCTATTTTTGAAAATTAAAATTAAATAAACAATTTTTGAGATGTAGTCAATAATAATTTTAGTCTTAGTTCAAATTTATACTTAAATTTTCGAAAACAAAATTTTCTCTATCGCGTTAATATAAAGTGTAACATAACCAAAAAAAAAAATATAATGATGAATGAATAAATGATGAGTAATAATTATAAATTGTGGGCTGATAAAAGTTTGCTGCATCTTGCCGGCTCACAACCGATGTTGCAGCCTTTCAAAAGGTCGAGGGTTACAATTGAATCATGGTTATGTTTAATATTAAGTGTGAATTAATAAATGTAAGGAAAATCTCTTTTTGTTAAATTTAAATATGCTTTTGAACTTAGACTATTTCATTTTAAGTTTTTAAATAAGCTATGTATATACGGGAAACCTAAGAGTTTTTGAAACCAAAGGTCCGTGAGTCCCGATACTAGTCTCTGTGGGGTGTCAAAAGCCTGGTCACTTAGCCGCAATGTTGGGATGTGCTGAGATGAAAGTCGCTACATGGGATGATCTCGTCTTCAAACTCATTATTCTTGGGTGGAACGTGAAGCAAAGAATTTTGCAAAACGTTGATCTATGGTTGAAATTCGAAATGGGACATTCACCTAAGATATACTAATTATCAGGAGTGAAAAGTTTACAAGTTTCAAATAAGAGTAGTGTTAGCATCTTAACTTATATTTAACGGTGATTTTGTTTTAAGCTTGGTTTGGGACGAGTGAAAAGTCGGGGACGATGAATTCATCCTTTTTGGGGAATTTTAGGATTAAAGTGCGTCTTGTTCTATGATCCTTAATAGTTATGAAATAACGAAAGTCAAACATGTTAGTTAGTTGCTTAAAAAGAAAAGTACAAAAAAATATGAGAAAAAGGAATAATAATAATAATATTAGTGGTAGTAAGTGTATATCCTTAAGAATGGTAAAAACGGGGCTTTTCTAAACTCTTGATTCTTTAATTCCCCTCTATGAACACTTAGCTACTTTTCGAGGTAATTAGTCGAGGGGGATTGAGATTCTTAGTTTTCTAAGTGCTTACTTATAGCATTGCGTGAGGACACGACAATATCTTAGTATGGGGGATTTTGGTATGTGCTTAAATACACATACCATTTTCCATTAAAAACATGCTTAAATGACAAAAAACGTACCAAAAATACATTGTATTTGTATGTTTTGCATTTGTATTGTGCAGGTAACGGATATCTAAGAAAAGGACAAAAACAAAGCCAAAACGACAAAACCGAGCACGAGAACGGAAAGAGCGTGAAAGAAAAGTCAAATCAAAGCCAAAAGTCAAAAAGTCAAAGTCAACCAAAGTCAACCCCGACAAAGTCAAAGTCAAAGGCGGAGCCGATATCGAAGAAATGTTAAATGGGCCAACCCGTACCCATCTAATGGGCCGGGTCAGCCCATTTAAACATTATGAAGACTTTATAAGACTTAAGCCTTATAAAAAAAGCCCAATTCCCTTTTTATTATACCCGGCCCAAGTCCTAAGCTCGTTAACCTCAATCCCACTTAACTCTGTTAGTCCTTAAAAGGACCATGGGTGCAAACACAATAAAACCTCAAGGACCAAAGATGCGAAGTACAAGGACCTACTCCCTCAAGGACTTAAATTGCCAAATCACAAAGGACCATCATTGCAATCAAACAAAACACCTTGGAGGACCAATGTTGCCACTTACCCAAACTTTTAACCCTGTTACACCAAAACGGTAATACAAACAGAGTACCATATTTTGGTGACAAATTGCCAAAACAGGGTCTTCTTCACCCTGCACCCTGCAACAAAACAACAAAACCATCACCATCCCTCAACCCCACTCCACATAGGTCAATTGTCATGTTGGAAATCCTTAACAGTCCCATTCGTCAATGGAACAGGACAAAATTTCAATGGCCATGATCAAGGGACTTGGGCAACACTCAAGATGGACGACTATGATGACTTTGGGACTCTACTCACACCAAAAGCACAAGTGCTCAGCCCTCTCACAAAAGAAACACACTATGAAGAACCAAGACCATTAGCTTATTATATATATAGGACTCTTGTAAGCCTGAAATGGCATCTAGTTTTAATTTTTCAGCTTATTTACTTAATGTTTTACTTATTGCCTTTTAAATTCCAAGCCTTGTAACCTTTTTAAGTTTAATGAAAGTTTGAGGAATTTTATGTTTTAAAATCTATTTTTAAGCTCTTATTGTTTTCAAGTCTTGGTTAAGTTACTAAAAGCTCTTATTAAAACTCTTATAAGTTGTTTATACTTAAACAATGAAAACTTTCTAGTTTTGTGTTGTTTAAGAACTAGTTCACATAGAATTCACTCAAAAAGCTATTTGGAAGATAAGCCAAAAAGGGAAGGGCTTATTGCTGTCACTAGCTTGTTCTTGAACAAGCTAAAGCTTGTAAGACAAAGCTTTTAAGAGCTTGATTCGCACTTAGGTTTAGAGCACAGGGCTGTTGTTACGTTTCCATTTTCTTTCATTTTTTAACTTTTACTATAGCATGTGCTTATTACAGCTGATTTCGGCTTAGTTATTTCTTATATCGCTTATTTAAGGTTTGTTTTAAGATGATTATGCTTATTTTTGCTAGGTTGTAGTTTAGAAATCAATTGTGTAATATTTCCTTTATAAATCTGTCCTAAATAGCCAAAATTAGCATAGTTGTTAAGCTTATTAAACCTACATATTTGGAAGTTTAAATTTATGTTCATATCAGGCTCAAATAAGCAGATAAAAACATCTGATCTTTGAAAGTTTTTGGCTAAATAGCTTTTAAAGCAAGTTAAAAATACCAAAACAGAATTTAAAGGGGTGTTTGGTTTAACTGTGTTTATGGGTCAAAATGGGTCCAAACTTTCTTTGTACTTTTGAGTAAGTTTTAATTAGATAAAAGTAGTGATAAAAATCAGTTTGTGTAAGTTTTTAAGTTTTTAATCTCAAAATCATAACTTATATTACTTGTCATTTGAATCTGTGGGTTTTTTAATCTTTCCTATCAGCTTATTTAGTTAGCTTTTCATAAATGGTTGTTAAGTGTTATTCTCATGCTTGTTTTATAGTCTAAATGCAATAGGGTAGAAGAGTTTTAATTTTGCAAGAGTGTTTTAGGTTTTGTCAAAATCTGTCAAGTTTGTTAAGTGTTTGTTTAAGTGTAAAATAAGCTTTTTTTTAATTTGCTTATTGTGGCTTATATTCTGAATTATCAAATACTTTTGGGAAAATTAATTATGTGATCTTTGAGGTTTTAATCTTGATCTTGTTGTTGGCCTATAGTCATAAGGAACCCATTGTTTAGCTTATTTCTAAGCTCCAAAAGTAGATTTTAGGAAAAGTTACGAAAAATAATTCCTAAGTGTTGAAATATGTGTAACAGCTTTTCATCAAGCTTTTCATGGCTTATTTGTGTTTCAAACTCCTTTTTGATTGATGATTATAGTAAGCTTTATCGCAATGAGTATTTTTTAGAGGATAAGCCATTTTGCTATAAGGATCTGTTTAAGTGCTTAAAAATAAGCTCAAAAGTGCCTCTATAGGCTGTTTGGTTAACAATTGTTAGCCAAAAGCTTATTGGCTTATCTGAGCTTTTGACTTATTGCATTTGCTTAATTTAGGTTTATATTTGCTTATTAGGTTAGTTTTTGCTTATTTTAGCTTATTTTACTTAGGGTAGAGTTTATTTGAGCTTATTTGCATTTTAGCTTAACATTTTAAGTTTAAAATACCTTCAATGTTATTCTGTCATTTTTAGCTTATTCTAGCTTAATTTCTTAGCTTATTTTTGCTCCACATTGCTTATTAAGACTAGGTTATAAGCTGTCATAAGCCCATTTCCTTTTCCTTAGCTTATTTAGTTTAGAAAGTAGCCAAACAGTTAGCATTTAAAGCCTTTAAGACATTTAGCATTCTGTCACTTTTTGAGCTTAATTCTAAGCTTATTTCTAAGTTTAACAAATTTTGTTTTCACAAAAGTTGCATAAATCTTCTTAATTAAAAGATTTTAAAAAAAAATGGCAAAATAAAAAATATATTGGGAAGAGGGAAGCCCAAGTTAGCAAGACACGAACCTGGGACCTCACTCCTCAACCAATATATTTTACACCACGCACACAACCACTCTGCCCTTGGGTCTTTTCCGTTAGGACTTGCACTTATTATTCCTTTATCAACCTTTTACCCCTTTTAGCTTATAAGCTGTTTAAGCTTTTTAACAACTTATTTAGATAAGATGTTTCACCCAGCTTATTTTTCTTAGATCCAGCTTTGTTCAAGGGACTTTTTGTAATTTTTTTAGATTTTTATAATTCATTTAGTAGACTATAAAATTTAATTTTAGTTTAAAATCGTTTATAATTCATAATAAAAAATATAAAATAAAAACAAAATAATTTTTTTTAAAATTTCTTTTATCCAAATAGGACTTAGGAAATTAATATCTTTCTCAGGTAATAATTTGTAGACTTTAGTTTTTTTTAAAGAACGGATAAGATCCCTTCACATTTTGTTCGTGTTTTTAAGCTTTAATAATCGCTTTCGTTTTTGGATTAGTTTTCTTAGTTCTTGCATTTTAGTCAATTAGGACTTATAAAGGTTAAAAAGATCATTTTAGGATTTAATTTTGATAAATTAGGGTTTTAAGTCATGTTTTTAGGATTCCTGATTGCGTTTTTAGTTTAAATTTGTGTTGCCTTAATTGTTTTTAGTGTAGATTGCATTAATTTTCCTGAATGATTTTAGAAAACCAAATCAAAGAATCTCGTTTGTCATTCAAACATCAATTATCAAACCGACTCTCGACTTTCCATTGCACGCCTCGTTGGGGATAAACGACCCGGGAATATCATATACTACCCGGTTTATTCATTGATTTTATTGATATTATCCTATTATATATTTATAATATTTATATTATATATATAGTAAGAAATCTTTAAATCAACTGCGTTGTCCTTTACATACTGATCATACGGAATCATATTACTATTACTCGTATAATCGGCATGTGAGTCAACAATGTAGTTTGGTTGTACATCGTCATGCATCTCGTGTTCTTCATGATGTTCACAAACAACATCCTGATAGTGATCATGGTCGTGTACCTCAGTCAGAATGTCCGAATCATACGACGGACCGACTTTATCATAAACATAATCTGCAGATGATAGATTAGCCATGAACATAGTTTGTGCCGTAGGTGCCTCATCAACATCAGAATCAAAAGCATCACAGTCATCAACTTGAAACACATTATCCACATTGAGTGCTAAATCCTGAACAGGTTGCTCATCCACATCTTCATCAACAACGTTGTCTTGTCCACCTGTAAGAAATAGTAACTATTGTTCATCCAATGCCACTCCATTCTCCTGAGCTTGCATCAGTAACATCTTGTCTTTGAAGTATTCGGAGTTCTAATTGTCTCTTGGCTTAGTGCCAGTTCCTTGCTATGTGGCCTATACCGTTGCAGTTGTAGCACTTAACCTGCCTTGCTTGACCTGGATTAGTATTCCCGACTCTATTCAGAGCTCCCCCGTAACCTGTCGTACCTGCACCCCGTGCATTGTTTACACTCTGTCCTCAAATTCTGTCGAGCCCGAAAGCAATCTGAACCACAACCCGACCGTCTTCAACTGTTGCTTGGTCCTAGGATATTGATAAGTTCTGAGTTTGATTGTATGTTAAGGAATGTATGCTTTGTATATTAGGTTAGATGGCAGAGCGTGTCGTTAAATCTCAATTAAATTATCCATTGGAGGAAAAGAAAGAAGTTTCCCCACCCCCCCGAATCAAGTTGAGGGTTGTCAGCAAAGTGTGGTGGAACATATGTGGATGATTGTGAATTATACTACTGAGGTGCCACATTAGACATCAAGGCGAGAGGATCAGCTGTGTGTTAAGTGAATCAGTCTAACATCATTTTGTTCTCATTGGCATGTGCCTTGTGCTGCTTTAGATAAGCATACAGTTGATCATAGTTGGAGTCCCTCAAGCCCTATAAAATTGGTTCCCGTGCATGTACAAATCTACTACCCCATTCCGGCAACATGTTGTTAACAAACTTAGAATTCAACTGCATTCTGGACATGGTCATCTTGATGTTACGCATGTCGTTGATGAGTTTGGCAAACCGAACATAGTAATCATGAATAGTCTCTCCTTTGTGCTGACGAAAGTGTTCGAAGTCATCATACAGCTGTGATTCACGGTCTTCTTTTGTTAATTCCGAACCTTCCAGGAGCATCTTCACATTGTCCCATATGTCCTTTGCATCAGTGTAATGATTGATAAGAGAGTAGATATCTTTTGGCAACCCTTGAAGTAGGATGTTTGTTGCCCGAATGTCAGCATTGTACCTATCCTTATCTTCAGGTGACAGGTTAGAATAGACACGAGGTCGTTCTGGACCTAGATGTAAGGCACCTTCATCTCCTTATGCAAGAGTTTCCCTAAATGTTCCCATCTGAAAAGGACCTTCATCAATTGACTTCAAGATGTTTACCCCATTCTCTTTACACTGACAATACAGTCGAATATGTTGTTGCCATGATACAAAGTCAGTCCTATCAAGCATAGGTGGTCGGGTATCAGAACCGGCACATTGGATGTCTTCCGAAAGATTAGCCATTTTAATTGATTGCGAAATGATTAATTTGATCGAACAATGATTAGTGATTGTATGTTAAAAGTGATGATTGTTTGTTGGATTAGGTGATATGTTGTTTAATGATGATTTGGTTTGGTTGAAATGAGTTAACGTAATGAAGAAAATTTTGGCCAGAGTTTCTTTCTACCAAAACACAGTGAAGGTCTTCAAAAGTAAACAAAACGCATGAAGTCTTGAGACAAAACGCAATCCAATCTTGAGACAAAACGCAATCCAATCTTGAGACAAAACGCAATCAAGTTTTGAAATGGGCAGAGTCTCTCCTAGGCAAAACGCAAGAAAGGTCTTCAATTAGTGAAAACGCAGAACCAAAACGCAACCTTTGATAAACCAAAACACAAGAAGCAAAATGCAGGAGACAAAACGCAGCTCCTAATAAGACAAAATGCAGTACAGTTGTCCTTTACAAAATGAAAAAATGCAGTGTCCTTTTCTGACAAAACACAGGAGGCAAAACGCAACCAAGAATATGCCAGTGAGACAAAACGCAGTCAAGAAAATACGAACTTTTTCACCTAAAAATCACCCTTTTGAACGTTTTTGCTTGGTTTCTTTTGCACAACTTGATCCTAGAAGGCTATAACAACTATAAAAACACTAACTTTAACATCACATACGTGAGAATCAAAGAGTGTCAAAAATAAGACCATAAACCTTCAAAAACCAAACTTTTTATCTAAACTAACCAAGAAAAAACGCAAACTACTATCTAGCTAATCATACCCATGACATCGATACCAATTGTAGGATAATTAGATATCATAACATAATGAATGATCTAGGGGTTGGCTAATTAAACTTAGAGAGAGAAAGTGAGTTCTAGTGAGAGAAACTATACTTTATGTGCGTGTATTATAAAAGGATCAACCAACCCCTTCCCATAGCTGGAAAAGGGGTATAAATACATGTGTCTAGTGCCCCTAAGTGGGCTATAGAGTAGGCTAACATGTGGGTAAAGACCCGGCCCAACACCAAAATTCATACGGTAATTAAACGATTAATATTGAGGCTACGAGCTAACCTATGCTAGACATTACACGGGGTGACCGAGTCTTTTACATGGATTTTCATAATCTTAACACTCACGAAACCAAGCATAGGTTTTTCATCGGTTGAGGCTTTGCATACTTGTGGTTGTGTTTGTTTGTTTATTTTCTTTTATATATGTTTGGAATATATATAAACTTGCAAATGATTTTATAAAACAAAAATAAAAGACAAACCATTTTTTAGAAACTAAATCATGGATTTAGTTTAAAGTTTAAATATGATTTGAAACTAAAAACTTGTTTTTTTATATAAATAACACAATAAATGTTATGATTGTTATTTAATTTATGTATTGTTCAAACTTATATTTAATTCCACTTAGAATATATATCAGATCATAGAAAAAGAACAACTTGTCACACTAAAGAAATAAAACAAGAATTAGACTTAAGTTAGTAAAAAAGTTTTTTTTAACTTGTGCTACGATGGATGTATGCATGCTTCCTCGTACATACTTTTTTTGATCATTTATAAAAAATAATACCCGTCAAATTTAAGTCATGCCATCCATTTGGTTGAGAACACTTGCAATTGCTCTTCACTCTGCGTGAGACGTAGCTGAAGTGTAACCCAGGTGTTATTCTCTATCAGAAACCTAGAATAAAATCTCACATGGTCCTCAGCATTGGATGACTTAATCGAGTTAAGCAGGTTAGACCTTGGCTCGAGGCAAGGATGGGACTAAACATGCCAGCTTGACATTGTTTCTTCACTTACAAATGACATGAGTCCCATATGGTCTAAGAAGTGCACAGGTTTTTGCAATTGGTAAACGTTACCTACCTATTGAATCTATCATTGCTAGCAGATCAACTGATGTAATGGTGGAACCTCAATGAGGATCTTAGCCTTTTCGTAAAATTGATTATTTATATATAAACTTGGGTAGTTATTTTTAAAAGGATTAATTATTGAAAATACTAAAATCTTGAACTTTATTTTGTAGATGGCTGCAACTCAAACCACTAACAACAACTCAATCAGGTCAATTCTCAAAAAAGAGAAGTTGAATGGGTAAGCAACTTTTGGACTGTACGCAACCAGAGGATTAACGTCAGGAATGACAAAAGTTACAACCAACTTGGAAGAGGCCTTACCTGAAGCGCCTCCTGCCACTGCAATTGCTGCTGTTCGTAACGCCTACACCCGTAAGGTTGCTGAACAACAAGAAGTAGCTTGTCTTATGCTGGTTAGCATGACCCCCGAGATCCAAAAGAACATGGAGGACCGACCAGCATTTAAGATCCTACGGGAACTGAAAACTATGTTCCAGCAACAGGCTGAGTAAGAATTGTTTGAAACTGTCAAGCCATTTCATGCTTGCAAGCAAGAGAAGGGGCAATCTATTAGCACCTATGTGCTGAAGATGAAAGCCTACTTAGATCAGATGGAGCATCTTGGCTATCCTATCCTCTAATCCATGAGTGAACGAGAATCATACATTAACACTCAATGGATTATGACCAGTTCGTGCAAAATTATAACATGCACGGCATGGGGAAGACTATACCTGAACTGCATGCCATGCTAAAACTTACAAAAAAGGGTATACCTAAGAAAACTCCTACTGTCCTAGCTATAAGGAAAGGTCAAATCCAGATACCTAAATCGCAAGCACGAGGTAAGGGAAAGCAAAGAGGCAAGGAAAAAAGCAAGTTGGCTTATGATCCCAAGCACAAGATCCCCCCCCCCCTGCTAAAAAGGAGCATCCTGCTAAGGACACTGAGTGTCACCACTGTCACAAGACTGGACACTGAAAGAGGAACTGTCCTCTATATTTGGCAGAGTTGAAGAAGAACAAAGCTAGTGCATCTGGCACATCAGGTATCTTCACTATAGAACTATTCTCATTTCCTAAAAGTAATACCTGGATTTATGACACTGGTTGTGGAAATCACATTAGTAATACAATCCGAGGGCTTAGAGGATATCAGAAGTTGAATAAAGGAGCTTTGGATCTGTATGTTGGCAATGGCCATAGTGCATCTGTCGAAGCCATAAGGAGCTTTAAACTTATCCTCCCTAGTGGAATGATTCTTGTATTAGACAATTGTCATTTTCCCCTTCTATTACTAGAGGGATTGTTTCACTTTCACGTTTATGCGACAAAGGTTTTCGTCATGAATTTATGGATAATCGTGCTATTTCAGTTTTTAAGGATAATATATGTTATTTTAATGCTTTTCTACGTGATGGCATTTTGAGATTGATATGCATAATCATATATCCAATAAACATTCTATATACACACGTAGCAACAAGAAAACCAAGCACAACTTGGATTCTACTTTTCTATGGCATTATCGTCTTGGCCATATAAATAAGAAACGTATTAAGAAGCTATAACACGATAGGCTTCTTGAATCAATTGATGATGAGTCTTTTGACGTATGTGTATCTTGTATATTTGGAAAAATTACAAGAAAGCCTTTCACTTATGCAAGTGAAAGTGCTGATGATCTACTTGGAATCATACATAGTGATGTATGTAAACCATTTAGAACCACGTCTAGAGAAGGTGCTAACTACGATGTTACTTTTACTGACAGACTTCATAGATATGGATTTTTTTTACATTGATTAAAATAAAACATAAGTTTTTTGAATGTGTCAGAGACTATTCCAAAACGAAGTAGAAAATCAACTCGGAAAGACTATAAAGCACTTCGATCAGAATCGAAGAGGCGAGTATTTAAGTCAAGAGTTTTTAGATCATTCTAAGGAGAGTCATATGATCAATCTCACAATTACTCCTCACCTATAAACGCCACAACACAATGTGTGTATCGAAAGGAGAAATCGAACTTTACTTGATATGGTTCGATCTATGAGGAGTCTAACTACTTTGCCAATGTCCTTTGGGGCTATGCTCTAAAGTCTACTGTACGCTATACACAATATGGTTCCAATAAATAAGGATTAAATAAAGACACCATACGAGATGTGTACTTGAAAGTCTGAATCTTTCTTACCATGAAAGTCTGAGGGTTGTGAGGCCGCTGTTAAAACGTGAACGCCAAACAAACTGAGTCCAGATCCATCAAGTGCATATTTGTAGGATACCCAAAGGAAATAATAGGTTACTACTTCTACTACCCACTTGAGAACAAAATTTTTGTTGCTCGCTATGCTGAGTTTTTTGAGACCAAACTTATAAAACAAGAAGCAAATGGGAGCACCGTAGACTTTGATGAAATTCAAAGTGAAAATGCACTAACGCCATTGAGAACACTATCTACATTCAACATGACTCAAACCCACACATAAACTGTAAACCTCAAACAGATGTAAACCCATTTCGTTAATCCACAAGGATATCTCAAGCACCTGAACGATATGGTTGTTAGGAGATCATGGTGAACCTCCTAACTATCGAGCTGCATTATCGGATCCTGAATCTAAAAAGTGGCTTTAAGCTATAAACGCAGAAATGCAATCCGTAAAAGACAACCAAGTTTGGAACTTAGTTGATCTTCCTCCTAATTGTAAGACTGTTGGGAGTAAATGGCTCTTCAAGAAGAAGACTAACATGGATGGCAATATACATACCTATAAAGATTGTCTCATAGCAAAAGGTTTCACTCAAACCTACGGGGTTGAGTATGAAGAAACCTTCTCGCCTGTTGCAGACATAAAAGCTAATTAAGAATGCTCCCCCATAGCCATAGCAGCATTATACTGAGATTTGGCAAATGATGTCAAAAATGCCTTCTTAAATGGAGTACGCCTAAACGAAGACGTTTATATGGTGCAACCTGAGGGGTTTGTGAATCCTAAGCACCCTGGACGAGTATGCAAGCTTCAAAGATCCATTTATGGACTTAAGCAAGCTTCTAGGAGCTAGAACAAGAGATTTGATGAGGAGATCAAAAGGTATGGTTTCACTTAAAATCCTAATGAGCCATGTGTATATAAAAAGGTTAGTGGAAGTATCATCGTCTTCTTAATCTTATATGTCGATGACATATTACTCATGGGAAACAATATTTCAATGCTACAAGATGTAAAATCCTGGCTTGGAAAATGTTTTGCCATGAAAGACTTAGGTGTGGTGGCATACAGTCTAGGAATCAAAATCTATAGAGATAGATCAAGGCTTGCTTTAAACCAAAGTGCATACATTGACAAAACCTTGAAAAGTTACATGATGGATACTTCCAAACGTGAAACTATCCCAATGCAACCCAATGTATACTTGAGTAACACTCAAGGTCCCTCCACACTGGCTTAGGTGAAGTAGATGAAAGGAATACCTTATGCTTTGGCTGTGGGTTCCATCACTTACTCTAGTGAGGTCACTTAGACCGATGTAGCATTCTTTGAGAACCAAAACGAGTAATACCAACAGAATCCCAGGCGAAAGTCACCGTGACTGCTGTAAAAACATACTTGAAGTACTCGAAATACTAAAGATATGTTTCTTATTTATGGTGGTAATTCCACAACTAAGCTTGGTGTTACTTTGTACACTGATGCTAGTTGGGAGACTGATCGGGATGACCTTCGATCTCAAACGGGGTTTGTCTTTATGATGAACTATGGCGCTTTTAATTGAAAGTAACTAAGGCAAAGTACTACCGCAAAGACATCTATTGGAAGCTAATATTCAAATATCAAAGGTTCAAATATCAAGGGATAGCATAGCAGGGTTCAAATGGAACATAATAACAGATCATATAAGAAAGCCAAAATAAAAGGCTCAGAGCAAATGTAGCAAATCAAATGAGAAATCAAAGATAGAGAGAAACATGTCATGAGAAACCTTAACGATAAGGTCAGAATATCTGTACCTTATTCCGAAGCAAAGCAAAATCAAAGAGAATACCACAGGAATATCACAATCACTCCCTCTTGACCGAACCTAAAGAAATGATGAATTCGAATTACAAACCATTCATTTAAGTTATACTTTCTATTTTTAGAAACTTTCTATTTTTAGTAACTTTCCATTTTTTAGTAACTTTCCATTTTTAGTAACTTTCCATTTTTAGTAACTTTCCATTTTTATGAAACGTTAAGCATTTGTATTAAGTAATGAATTGATATACATGGTATGACCGTCTTTATTTATACAACTATGTTCTATATTTGCATGTTTAAATCCATGAATAATTTATTTATTCTAAATTGTCCATTGTCAGTTGATGATACGGGAGTATCATTGAAATAAGAAAAATGTGAGTGTTTTGATCATATTTATATGGTATGAATATTAATGGATGATACCGCCAAACTCATATGTTGTTCACTTGATGAACATTGGACGGACCCAACCTACAAGCATTCACTACATGGATTGGCGTCAATAGTGAATCTCACAAGTGGTTATGTCTCTCATCCTCAGACTTGAGATGCAAGTAGGTTTTGTTTGTGTGGAATGTCAATCTTTAATATGGTTCAACAATGACCTGAACAAGGCTTCTATAAAGTCCATCTTCAGGAGAGATGTGAAACACATGACGGACACGTGTCGTCAAAAATATGACTTCTTCCTCCACATGTTTTGGAGTTAGATACTACTGGGCCCCTCGATGATTTGAACAGATGTATGTGTGGCCGCACCCAAATATAATTAAGATGATACTTGATTAATTTAGTAATCTAGTTCAATGTCTATATCGAGAAACAAAATGTTAAATGCTCGAATGACTCATGATCCGTGTCTAATGTACAACATAGTATCTGTAACAAAAGAATGATTGATATCTAAACCATTTATGATGAGATGTTTGAGAAAATATCCTCATATGTTTCTAGGGGCATTGGTGTGTTGCTAGACGTTAACCTTTGCTTGTATTATTACTTGAGTATTATGATGTGCGCAAGTAAGAGCTGTTGGAGTATGCTCATGTCATAATAAATAATTATACGGCTAGACACATGTGAGCCTATAAGGTCACACACATATACACTGAGGTACCACTTTATATATCGTGTTTATTGTATTTACTGTATATAAATAACCTACGTAATGTGGGATCAATATCGGGCCTCTAATAACTAAGTAATGGACTTAGTTTATTGTACATGGAAAATAAATGGAAAGCCCATTTAGCCCATAAGAGGGGCCGGCCATATGGTGTAGAGAGGGGATAAGATTTGTTTTGGTTTTAGTTAAATATATAGGGATAATCTCCTCATTATTTGATAACTACTTACCAAAAAGTTCTCCTGCTTCCTCTCCTTTGATATACACGGCTCAAAACTATAACCCATCTAGGGTTTGTAGTTTCTTGATCAATCACTTGAATCTAGCTTATTCAAGGTGCATTCCAAGGTTACGGGTTTAGGACTAGCATCCAAGAGGTATACGGTGAAGTGTAGTGTGGATTATTCATAGAGGTGATCTCCTCTGATCACTTGGTTTCTTGGGTGGTTCGCATCTAGAAGAAAGTCACCACTAGATTCTACCAATCATGCTACAAAGATATAACAATTGTTTGTTTTATTTAGATTAATCATATGACTCTATGGATCCGTTGATTGGTGTTCTATCCAATGCGTTTAATTATTAATAATATGTTATTTCATTATCAAAACACAAATAGTAATGAAAAAACCTCAAATCTTAATCCTTCTCCAACTTCTCTTTACAATTCCTTTCTACATCTCTCACAAACTATCTATGAAGAACCCACGGGTAACATGGTGAACTTGAGGGAAGTGATGCGTCGAAAAACCATAATGCTAAATAGACAATCCTTGATGCACGAGGAGCAAAAAAGGGGATTCAAGCCAATCGAAAGTGCACTACGCAAATTGGGGAAATATATCAAAAACAAATTTAAACGAGTGAGTCTAGAAGAGTTAGTGTTAAACGCTTAACAAAAAATATTAATGTTGATTGGTTATGAACTCGGCGGTTTATTAGAACTTAACTTTTGTTTCTATGTTTGTCGAATGATGGTTCGATTACGTTAGCTTTTATTTAGGATGATTATTTTTATGCTTATTTGGATGATGAGTTTTTCCATCCTTATGACCATGCTTCTTTATCTTGTATGTTGATGGTTAAATATTTGTTACATTTGAATGAATTGTTGGTTGAATTATACGTAGTAGCTTGTTTGCACCTTGTTTCTCTTTAGATTCTAGTAATTTTAGAATCCTTTGTATTTGTAGAAAAATAGAACCCAAAACTGCACTAGAACCAGTAGAAAATTAAAAGGGACTACAAAATCCATCTGCAACAGCTGACAGTTTCCTTAGCGAAAACGAAACCGTCCTGTATTTATGAAAACCGTCTACTCTCAGGACAAATTTTGCAAATATTTTGATTCTCTCCCTATCTTAACTTTTTATCACTTTCCACAATCACCTAGTTAAACCTTAAGAAATTTAACTAAACTCAACTCAAATTCATACAATAGCATGCACCAATTCAACCTTAAATACCCTAGTCCATATTTACTATCATCCACACTCATTTCATCCTTAACCTTGTTCACCTTCAACAATGTATTCTTCAAACTTACCTTTCAAAATTTCAATAAGAAAGAACCACTAGGATGAGTGCAAGACACTTAAACTTTAATTTAGTCACACCTTCACCATCATTCATTACTAGTACACCCTCACCCATGTCAACACCACAATCACCAAGACTACTAAATGCATCAACCAAAACACCATCCACAATGGATGCATCATCCCGAACTACAAAATCATCACCAATGGAAACTCCTCCTTTCTCACCATATTAACCTTCACAACCTATCAACCCATTCATTGAAGGCTTGCTTGATGTACCACCAAGAGTTCCACCACCACCACCACCACATCAAGAATTTACTTCAATAGACACATGTGACAATCCACATTTTCATGTCATTTTACGTCAATAAACTTAAAACTATTTACTTTGAACCTTTACATGTTTACTTTTAATTATAACCGTTAAGTTAAATCGCGTAAACTAAAAATCAACAATTAACGTAAACCGGCATTAAATAAATATAAGTTTACGTAAAATATGTGTTATATAATTATTGCAAATATAATTTATAAGTTTTCATATTTATTTTTCATGTTTTACGTAAAACGCTTACGTTTGCATTTTGAACCTTTATGCATGCATGTAAACCATACCACCTCTCCATACTTAACCAAATACATACACTTATACCATTATTAAAAATTTAAACATTTTTTGCTCCCCCTAATATATTAAATCAGCCACCCTCCCCACTATCTCTAATTTATATTATATAATTTCGATTATCCTTAGGTTAACCATGCAAAATATAACATCTTATGGTTATAACCAAACTACAAGCAACAAATACTTCTCTTTCCTTTCTTTCCCCCTCTTCCCACGACACACACATGCTCATCTATTGTCCATTTATGTCTTGTTCCCTATTAATAAACAATACTAAAAATCATACCTAATTTGACTATTTAAGAACTAACACACTTCATAATAATTCACCAAGCAAGAAAACAATTTCCTCTCTTCTTTCATACCATAACACAACCGGCTAACCATAGAAATCAAGAAGAAAAATAGTTTTTGATATTTATCAAGTGATTTTCAAGGAGTTCTAAAGGGTTTAGTGTTGATCAAACAAGTTTTGGGGTTTGATTTAGGTGTTAAGCTAGTTATTCTTGCCATACATCATCTTCAAGGTTTTATATTATTTTTCATACTTTCATTTTATATATTTTGCTATGAACATCATATTTATCATGTTATATCATCAACTAGTTATTATTTTTAAAGATTTACAAGAACAAGTAAAAGTCTTATAATTATATACTTGTAAGAAAAGTGTTAAATAAATTATATACATGTTCATACATTTAAAAATATTTATTTTGGACATCTCATAAGTTACTTGTTAAAATATTAGACTTGTTGTTAAATATGTAGTTTATAAACTAGCTTAATTAGTTATATATTTTATTTCATGTTCTTTAAATT
>BQNB010100454.1:0-24698 GCA_026074375.1 Tanacetum coccineum
TATATTTTGGTAGTGACCGAGACTTTTCTATATTCCTAACAATTAGCATGTCAAAGCATGATCCTTTTGCATACTAAAAGGTAGGGACAAAACCGCGGAGGCGCAGCAACGGGCTTATTTGGTTGCATTAAAGGCTGACGCGGCGTACCAAAATAGTGAGACGATGTATGGAGCCATAGGTGACTATTTTTCTAACTATGCACCAAACCCTACTCGTCCATTTATGCCTCCTGCTTTTGCACGCCCAACTATGCCCCAACTCAGCCCTGAATGGGCTCACTTACTCAACCCTCCCTTCCCTTATAATCAACCACTCCAACCTTCCTATGCCGGCCCGTCTCAATATACCGGCCCACCTGGATATACCGCCCCACTCCAACCACTCCAACCTCCCTATGTCGGCCAATTTCCTTTCACTCCCGTCAACAATAATACCTTTAACAATTGTTATAATCCCGTTATGAACTCCAACCTAGCCTCTACTTCTAACAGTCGACCCGAACTTCCCCGCTTCATAATCAATCCCCATAATAACGATACGCGGAGCGTTGATGAATTGGCTCGAGATAGGGAGTTGGCGGGTGAAGACAATGACGTGGGGGATAATGAGGAGGCGCAGGACGAGTCGGAGGAGCCGGATTAGGCGTTTTGTGGTATTGTCATGTTTGTATCATGGATTTGTTAGACTTGTTACTTTTAGACTTGTTATGTTTTTATCGTGAATTTGTAACACTTGTGAAACTTTTAGACTTGTTATTGTATCGTGGATTTCTTGAATAGTAATTTATCGTATCAT
Source organism: Tanacetum coccineum (assembly GCA_026074375.1). Classification (NCBI taxonomy): domain Eukaryota; kingdom Viridiplantae; phylum Streptophyta; class Magnoliopsida; order Asterales; family Asteraceae; genus Tanacetum; species Tanacetum coccineum. The sequence continues at coordinate 797 of BQNB010100454.1, forward strand.
GGATTTATGGTATTGTAACGTTTAATGATTTGTTATTGTATCGTATGGTGGATTTGGCGAATTCTGGATTTGATGAAACGTAGATTTTTTTCCGGAAAAAATCTGGTAAAACTGCAGCTGATTTTTTTTTTTCCAGGTTCATGTTAGGGTCGACATTGTCGACCCTAAAATCGAACTTTGGGTCGACAATGTCGACCCTAGCTTAGTGGAATGTCTACGAGGACTGCTGCAAATAAACTGCTTATTATATATATATCTTTGGGTCGACATTGTCGACCCAAAATTCAAAAAGAATGTCGACCCAAATTTATTTATTCACTAAATAAATAAATACATATATTCTTTATTTAAAACATTTATTAAATAAAAAACTTAGGGTCGACATTGTCGACCCAAAATGTTTTGGGTCGTAAATTTAGGGTCGCCGTTTTTGGGTCGACTAAGTCGACCCTTAGACCCTAGGGTCGATTGCTTTTGTTTTTTTGGGTCGAGTATGTCGACCCGAAGTCTTTCTTTTGTTGTAGTGGGTTACGTTTGGCTATTTTAATCGCGTTTAGGGTTTTGTTCATTAAACCCTAAAACTGTCTCCTACATGTATAATCCGTCGCTTTCATTAGGGATTGTGATTTCATCATATTTTTAGGGTTTGTGTATAAGATGGTATTGGGTGGTTTAGCCATAATGATGGGAAATATCCACGGAAGACCTCTGGTTGGCTGCGATTGTAATGGTTGGGTCGAAACCCTATGCTTAGGGTTTTCATCCTTTTTATGCTAACCGGTTGATGATTAAGGTTGTGTTTCGACAACTTGCTGTGGGTTTTGATTCGACTCAGCTGAATCCGTGTAATTGATTGCATGTGACACGTTGAAATCTCCAAATTTTGGGTTTTGATTTTGTTTTTGATGGAGATTTTTTATATCCCTTCACGTGATCTTGGATTTGCTGAGTCTAGGAAGTTTGTGATAGCATTGTGCATGGATCTGGGTGGTAACGTGATTGCTTGGACGCCTAGTTTTTGGTTTGTCACTACTATACTTGGTTTGTTCAAGTTGTTTACAGCTGCATGCGACTCTTGTATCTGTATGGAAGTTGAGGGCTGCTAAATTCTTTAGTTGATAACTATGGATGCTGGTATATGATGGTGCAGTTTGGTTCATGTCATTTTCGCTTGGTTTGATTATATTGAAGTTTAGCTACGATGCTATTGGAAGTTAATTGTGTCGTCTAATGTGGATACATGAAGACGACTTGGAAGTTTTATGTTGGATATGAGGCATAAGGTGTTATTTATAGATTATCTGCATAAATAGTTGTATTAGGAAGTATTCTACTTTCTTTTTTTTAGTCATAAGATTGGCCTGTCTTTCTTATGTAGGGCATTAGTTAGTAGCACGTTGGTGCTTTTTTGTGTCCATCTTTGGACTGAGATAAGGTATTTCACCTTTATCCTTTTGTACTTCAATGTTTTTTTGTGTAATACAATTTACCGAGGAAACCTTTTACCAAAAAAAAGTCAACAATAGTCATCAAACTTCCTACTATCAATCATTTACAAACTCGGTAGAAATTTATTCTTGCTTGGGTCAGTGGTTCACGACGCTATGTAACAACATTGATAGTGATTAATTGAACACAAATTAATTCCATATAAATTATTCAATTATAGTAGCTGTAAGCAAATCCAAGAATGATGTTATTGTCGACTTTGATTCTTCAGTGATTTATGGTTAGACTGTGAACTACAGTGGTTTTGATTTAGGTTTTTGGGAGAGAAAACATAATTAAGAATAGTGAATGTTGTTCGTCATTTGGAAAGAAGCATGCCAACGCATTCTAACATGTGTTACTATGGAGCTTATATTTGCAATCCCACATCGGGCTTGGAATAATTTTTTTTGTTAGTTACATACTTGTTGCGTAATGATGTTAACAACTTGAGATAAGTATAACGTTGATTGCTATGTGTGTTACATTCGAGTATAAATACAAAGAAAGTTGTAAATATCCGTATGCATCATCATGGTAATCAACTTGTACAAATTCTCTATTTTTTATAATACATGTCACACGTCTTATAACAAATGTTTTAAAAACTGGGTTTTTAATCGATTCGGTCGAGTCACCAGGTTACCGGTTCGACCGCCGGGTCAACCCGGTTTTCTATAAAAAAACTTTTATTTATATATTTACAATAATACAAACAATATATCTATACTACTTTATAATGGAGATTTCACCTACTCTTGAAAAGAGTAGGAATTGAAAAGTAGAAATCTATTTAAGGAAATCTGTCAAAGCCATAAAAATCATTTTCAACCTTTTCATATAATCTGCCAAAACGTTTTCAACACATTAAAAAACGTTTTCAACCATGTTAATTGTAAATTTCATTTTTCATTAATGGCGATTGTTAATTTGAATTGTAATTGTAAATTTCATTTAATGCTAATTGTATAGCCTCATGCCTATATAAATCCATTATACCCATGACATAATTCTCATTCACTCCTCTCTCTTCTCTAACCACCGTTGGCTGCCCCCCACCACCATCGGTTGCCGCCCCACCGTCGCTGGCTGCCGCCGCTAGCCACTGTCACTAAAATATTTTTAGGTACTTTTTAATATTTTAATAGAATTATATGATTTGGCATGTTTTGAGGGTTTTTTGTTATATATTTTGAAGCTTTATGTTTTCAAATGTTTTTTTATAGATGGAACGAGTGTTATGATAATGAAGATGAACTACAATTATTTAAGCATAAGGCACGACAACAAGATAAAGTAAACGATGAAAGTGAAGAAAGCTGTTAGATTCTGCATCTTTGCACCGATATATTCTATCTAAAGGTCATGAAGGGGTGATGAATAGAGTTCCTGATGGTGCTACAATCTTTGAATCCAGTTATTGGCTTAGGAACAACGACATGTATCGAGTTTAATTACTCTTATCAATATTTTAGGACGACAATAAACGTTACATTTAGAAGATACATTTTTACGTGTGTATGGTACTCGTGTTATGTAATTTTTATAGACTAACATTTAAAAGATACATTTTAGTGTATACATAATTATTCTATGCGTGTCATATGTTAGTATGTTTATTTTAGACGTGTTATATTTTTGGCATGATTAGATTTTCATTAATCTCTATTAGCTGGATCCTTAGATGTAGCATTAGCCTTGAGCCCAAGTCTTATCTATCTATATTTATACTTCTATACTACATTATAAAGCATTTTTCACACATTCTTGTAAAGAGTAGGATGTTGAAAGTTGAAAAATATACAAGCCTTGAAAACTAAATGTACAAGTCTTGAAAACTAAGAATCTTGACATTAAATGTGTGGCAAAAAACTTAGAAATGTACAAGTTTTGAAAACTAAATGTATAAGCCTTAGAAACTAATAATCTTGACATTAAATGTGATTGGTAAAATTTGATGACTTGACAAAAATATCTTGGCCAGATTTAATGACATTAAATGTGTGATTGGTAACTGATTTGTAATATGGATTCTTTGTGGCTTATAAATACAAGTTGATCCATTTTTGAAAAACATATACAAGTTTTGGAAACTAAATGTACAAGCCTTAGAAACTAATAATCTTAACATTAAATGTGATTGATAAAATTTGATGATTTGACAAAAATATCTTGGCCGGATTTAATGACATTAAATGTGTGATTGGTAACCGATTTGTAATATGGAATTCTTTGTGGCTTATAAATACAAGTTGACCCATTTTTCAACCATAACCGGTTGAACCTGTTGGGTCGAACCGGATTTCAAAACATTATGTATAATCTACAAATCATCAAACTTTTATTATTTTTTGTTTATAACCTATAAACTTTTTTTATCACTACAACTATATACCGCTAGGAATTCCCGCCGCTATGCGCGGGTACTCGTCTAGTATATATATATATATATATATATATATATATATATATATATATATATATATATATATAAATCATGAATATTTCATATATTTAACCTAAAACCAATTTATTAACAAATATAACATGTAAAAATAAAGTTACGTCACAAATATATATTATTAAATTGCTTTATTCGTAAAAAACACGAAAAAATCAAAACCCGGCCGGGTCTCAAGAACCGGGTTGACCCGGGTCACTTCAAACCCGGCAGGTCTAACCGGGTTTCGAAAATATAAAACGCGGTTCAATTTGACCCGTTTTTTCGACTGAAACCGGTTCTACCGGTTGAACCGACTGGGTCGAACCGGGTTTCAAAACATTGCTTATAACAATCAACTTGTACAAATTCTCAATTTTTATTCGAATATATGCTTTTATAACATTAATTTATACTAAGACTAGATTCAAGCAATGGCGGAGCCAAGATTTTGCATAACAGGGGGCAATAATTGCTAAGGCGGGTTAATCAAGAAGATGAAATGTGTATTATTTAGTGCAACTCGAAACAAGTTGCTCTGAAACCTTGTCTACATGCGTATCTTTTTGTTGCTGATTCGGGTTCTTTTATTTTTCCAGTTTCTGTAAATCTATTTTAGGATAGATTTAAACTTGTCAAATAAATGATATTCAAATCGTTTTTGTTAATAATAGATTTGCTTAAGTTAGGCAATTATATTTTCTTGGAGAACAAGTTGATTTTCCTGTATAAATACAACCATTGTCTCATTTGTTTCAGCACAACCAAAAATGCAGCTCCATAGCAACCAAGTTCCAGCAATCCTTTTGATCAGAATCGTACGACTACTTCCGTGATCTTTTAGGCAATTTTGTCAGGTCCGACTGTAGAATAGCTTTGCATGTTGTACTTTGGAAACAGACGGTGAATCTGTTTTAAGGGAATCGTGTTAAACACAAGCCTCGTTCCACGACCTTTTACTGTTTCATCATTCCTAAACGTAGACGAAGATAATTTAACGATTCACGCTTGGGGGTAAAGAAAGAATGCCGGCGATGTTATCTTCAGACGCAATCTTTTCGATAGAGATGTTTCCTTTTGGACATTGTCCCGAAGGAAATGATGACGTATCTTCGGTGTGTTTCATCCGTGTAAGAAATAAATAAATAAATAAGATAACAAATGAAGATAGAGACGACGAGCTTGATAATGTCAAGACGGATGGTGGTTAGCGTATGATAAATTACATCCATGAAGTTGTGTAGCTCTTCTCGAGCATTGCGAATGTTCATAGAACAATCACACGACAAGGTATAAGGTGGTCTTAAAGGTGGTAGCAAAAATAGTGGAGCAAAGAGATTAGCCATCTGTATGATAGAAGAGGCATGGTTGAGTGAGAAGGAAGAGGTGTGATCGAAATAAAAAGAGTGTTTTCGTCGAAGAGAAAGATTGTTTTTGTCGAAGAGAAAGAATTTTTTTGTCGAAAAGAAAGAATGCTTCGTCGAAGAGATAGAATGTTTTCGTAGAATAGAAAAAATGTTTCATCGAAGAGAAAGAACGTTTCGTCGAAGAGAAAGAATTTTTTCGTAGAAGAGAAAAAATGTTTCGTCGAAGAGAAGGAATGTTTTTGTCAAAGGGAAAAGAATGTTTTCTTCGAAGAGAAAAGGAGAGCGTTTAACTTATATTGTTAAAAGGTTTGAAATGGGATTTTCAGATATGACCTTTAACGTTTGCGATCGCAAGTTAAAGATACTTGAATATTTCGGATGAAATATTTAAGTTGTCAAACCTACTTTGAGGTGTATTAGATTTGTATCTAACTTTCCCTTGACAAAAGAGTGGATCATTTGGAAGAAAGCGAGATGATGATTAAGGGAATGTATGAGTTAAGACTCTAGGAGATATAAGACCATTTTATGATTCTTTTGATTTTTTTAGTTTTGTAACACGGACGCGAAGAAAATATTCTAATGTGAGAAAATATATACCAAGATGCATAAGACATATAGATAAAAGCATGCAAGTTTATCTAAGCATGCGTCGACACAATAATCAACGATATTAATGTGTAAGACTATATGACATTTAAACGTTAATTGTCATACATTAAGCTAATATAGTGTAGGTGTATAATTAACACGCAAGTCATATAATATGACACATACAAAACATGATAATTTTAAATGTAATCATGTAAAACATGTTAGCATTCAGCATTTAAAAGCATGTGTAATTTAGATAAACTAAGAAATATTTTATCTAAATTGCTAGAAAAAACAAACGCCTTTACAATGGACATGCATTCAATAGCTAAGCAAATAGGCGTTCAGCATCAAGATAAACATGAAGGCATATAATTGCATTACATGGGAGCAAGTTATCATCTTGAAACTTTAAAGCACATATGTGAGATGCAAGTAGTCTAGATTTACTAAGGAGAAACCTAATTTCTACTTGCTTAGTGTGCACTCCTAATGAGATACAAAGTCTATCAATGTAGACTATCATTAGGCATGTATAGGAAGAGCCATTTAATCAAATTAGAGAATGAATATGAGACTATCACTAGTGGTGCTTAATTCAGGCTAAACACGACCATTTTTACGGGTTATACCACGAACCCAACTTCACTCTTGAAAGCAATTCAACCGTTAGGTCAAATTGAATTTCTAGTGCAATAGGTTCTCTAGTAGTCATTCTCATGTTGGACAAAATAGAAATCCTATATTTGCCTAATGAAGTGTAGCAAAGATAAAATTTGTATTGTCTTTTCATACAAGGTAAAATATGACTCAACTAACATAATTTAATTTAGATTCACATAATCCTAATCAAGATGTATGGAATTCTAAGGTTGAATGAGAGAGCAAGCAAGCTGTTGTATGCATAAAAGAAAATGAGTCATCTAGGACCTAGTAGTATGTTTAAGAGTGACAATGTGTAATGCTCTATAATGAGAGTGTTCAAAGAATGCACCTTTGCATGTCTTTTGTAAAAGAAATCCACTTAAGGTTATTTACCTCAATAGATCTTGTGAATGTTTCTTTGTATAAATGATGATGATTTACTAAAGGTTAGTTACATGTATGTTGAACTTTTAAGCAAGAGATTCACAAGAAGAAGATGTTTTAAATCTAATGCCATTGGGCGGATTTACCCAAACTGAAGTTGAATCTAAAACGAAGGATCTCTCGATCCGTGGAGGTGCCAAATTTGGGCAATGATCATTTTCCCACTATTTAGGAGATGGTGTTGAAATTAGGTTATTAGGAGAAGCTTATATAAGTTATAAGGGTTCTTGGTTTGAGTTTTTGGAAATGACATCCAAGACTTGCTTATCAAGTTGGAGTACTTATGAGTTTCCTGATGGAAATTCATAAGTCGTCAATCCTACTTAGAGTGTGTTAAGTTTAGCATGTATAATTTAACCATAGAAAATAACATAACATTTGAACACTTTAGACTCAATGAAACATCTTCATTGCAAGTGTGAATTGTAATTCGATGACTAATCTTGTTGTCTTGCAATCGACTTTGTGATTTCACGTAATAACCGAGGATGGTTAAACATGTAGACACGGAAAAATACCTATGGTCATTTGATTGATATTTTCGTTATCTAGATATATCTTAGTCTCGATTTCATATTCATATTCTAATTTTGTAATTGAATTGAATGATGAGACTGATTATCGTTTGAATAATAATCATCTTCATATTCGAAATCCTCTTACGATCACTTATTGAAAGAAAGCATGATAATGGTTTGTGGAATATGTTCAATTCTTTCTAGTTCTAACCTTAGATGGTTAAAGGGTTCTCATTTGGTGAAGAAGAAATATTATGCTTATTTGGTAAAGTAAGAAAAACTTTTGACGAAAAGAGAATGTGAGTCTTGAGTTGTGCTTTTGAATTGTTTGAGCAAATTTACGCATGTTGTGCACTTGCTGATGTATGGCTTTTCGGAGATGACGACTTTACCAAATGCATTGCAAGGTAAATTGCTTGAATATTTTAGACAAAACATTCAAGTCATCGATCCTACTTCATTGTGTATTTTATGCATACACGAGACGGTCTGACCCGCGCGATGCATACGGGCTATCTCTACTTCTTGATTGCGTATAAATATGTGTCGTGTTGTAACTTGTTGCTTGTTGGTTGTGTCTAATTGTTGTGCGTGTACTGGCGTTAGTCTTGTTTGTGATCGTAGTTTGGTTACGTGGTTATATAAGTTGTAATATATGTTAAGTTGTATTGAGGTCGTCATGAGTTAGTGATCTTGTCACGCTATTTCATTTAGCATTTATTTATCCCATTAAGTAAGTATTTAAGTATATATGAATATTTTTTTTGTTAAAATTATAATAAAAAAAGATTTGTCATGGTATTTGTATTTAGTGTTTTTTATGGTTTAAATATAATTAGTAGGGGTTTAATTTGTGGTTTTCTTAGTGTGGTGGGTATTTAGTTTGTGTTTTTATAAAGAATGGGGGTTTAGTTTGTGTTTTCCATAGAGAGTGGGGCTTTAGTTTGTTTGTTTTAGAATTATAGGGGGTTTAGTCTATGCATAGGAGGAATTTGAGGTATACTCTTTGTGCACTGTATATTTGAGTTGAAAGTCATTAACACCCTAGTTTGAATACATCGCCTCATCTTCCCTAGCCATGATGGCTTGGTGTTTAATCTCTACCACAACTATGCATTTATATATCGTATTTCTTTACCCATTTCATCATCTACACCTAAATCTCCCTTTAATTTCTTGTTTAATCCATACTTTGTACCTTTAAATTTTCATTTCTATTCCACTTGTTTTCATTTGCAATGGCAGCTCTGGGTCCTCAAAACATTGTTGCTAGGCGAGTCACTGATGATTTGATTACTTTCAGTAGTGAAAGAACCGTTCCAAAGTACATGAAATACTTCCTTGTGCAAAAGATTGTTGAAAGCCTCCGTTTTGTGAATCGTATGCGTGATGAGGTTGAGACTGTTAGGGGTTGCATTGGTCAGTTGACTATTGTTGTTGCTGAACTTCAAGCATGAAGGATGAAGATGAAGTTCATGATAGCTTGTTGGCAGCTAAGGATGCTAAGCGTGGTGAAAAGAGTAAGCTTTTGGCATTGAATGAGGTTACTGCTAAAGCTTTGGCTGACATTGAGAACTTAGAGACGGATGTGGAGATTTTAGATGGTGAGAAAAATAGTGATTAGGGATGGGGATGGGTAGCTTTTGTGCTTGTAGTAATGTTTTAAGTTTCTTTAGTTTTTTGATATGCTAGTTGGTGTTTGAAGTTTAGGTTTTGTGTTGGACATGTATGGATGTTGGTGTGCTTTGTGAATATGAAATATTATGTTATTAAGCTAAACTATTATTGTTTTTTAATTATGTATTATGATTATTGTTGATTTATTTTCGTGATGAATGTTTGTTACTTAATTGTTTGATTTTGTCTGAGTTGTAGATTTAGAATGTATAACATATCTGTTAGTTTGTTTTAGGGCTAATTATGCATTTTAGCAGTTGCAATGATAACAGACATTTTTTGTTTGGTTTGAAGATATGTTGTTTTGGATCCTGGACATGCTATTGAAGGTTGTGTGTTATGACTTATTTTTTGTGTTAGTGTATGCTTTTAATACTATGATTTGTGGAATGCCATTGTTGATATTTGTTGGTTGCAAACAGTAGCTGAACATCTCAAGTTTAAACCGTAATTTTGCAGGTGGATTTAGAAGCGTTGTAGCTAAAATTGGTGGCTGCTTTGTGCCTTATTTTGAGTTGTATGTGTATGCGAGTTGGTTGGTTTTGACGCAGGTGAGTGCATCTTGTGTTATTGAAAAGTGGTGTTTGTTAGTTATAATCGGTATATATGTTTTGCAGAAACCTTTAGGCAATAAGTTGTCATTTATGTGGTTGTTCATGTACCATTAATTGAGTAAGTAACTGCCAATGGAGTTACAAAATGGTTTCAGTTTTATTTGCATTTCAGTTATAACCATGGCTTTAATGTTATTTTAATTGTTATAAATTGTGAGCCTTATTGGCTATTTTTCGCACTAATGCCTCATGAGTTTCCAATTGAAAGATTAAAGGCATTGAAGTTTTCCTATTTAAAGGTGAATTCTATTGTAGGATTTTTTTATCATTCTTATATCTGTATTGGGTTATGTTTGTTTGTTATCTATGGGTCCCTTTTTTATATTGGATAAGTTAACTGAAGTTGCTGAATCTTCTCGTCTGACGGATAAGATGAAGGTGGTGTTTGATCAAGCGCATAGGGAAGAGGAAACTTTTGAAGCGTTAATGCGTGATGTTTGTTGTTTACTTCGGGTGTCATTGAGTAAGAAACGTAGGCTTGCAGCTGAGTTGGACGCACTCAGAGAGCAGGAATATGCCGTCAGGCCTTTGGAGAGCATAAAGAGATTGTTTCGCGTGATTCTGTGACACTTGCTGATTTGGAACAATTATTAGCTCGTGCTCAGGTCAGGGTGGGTCTTAAGGATGGTTATTTGGCTGATGTGGAAGAGAAGGCGCAGGTTTTCGTTATGGTTGCTGATTTCTTTGGAGTGATTTTCAAGAATTTGTATTTTCTAACTTCCTATTACGAGTCAGTGACGATGTTTTACACGACGAGTAACGTGCATTGTTAGTTATATCTCAAAATTGTTGATGTAATGTTTTATTTTCAGTTTCACTAAATGTTTTTATAGGTTCGAATTTTTTCTCGAGTTGAATTATCGCATGTTATAATCGTTTGCAATTACATATTGATCTTTTCACTTTCAATTTTAAACGTTACACGTAACACTTACCACACTATCGCATACGTTAATTATCTACCGCAAGGAATTTCTGTTTCTATGCACCTGTCTACTTTTAAAAAGATATGCATTTAATATGTGATTAAAGAAACGCACAAACAAGTACATTACAATCACACAAGCGTGTTCAAATCTTCTGAAAATATATACTGATCTTAACAGTGTCAAAATCTTTTACAAATATAGGATCAATTTGAAATGCTTCAAACTTTTACTTTGATAAGTTTAGAAATGGATGTCCAAAACCTCTCTTAGCAAGTTTTCTAAAACAAAAAAATAACAAGATACATTTTCAAAACCTGTATGTTCCAAATTTATTAGTATCTTAACAAATATATTTGTCTCTTTAGTACATATCCTTGAGTCGTTTCAACTCTTTTTTCCAAAACGAAAATCCTATTTTTTTAACTTATATGCAATAATAATATTTTGGTCAAACTCTACACAACTAATACAGTATATTCTCAACAAGTTCCTTTATTTGTGACATCCCCTTAATCCTATATATAATATAACATTCTAACAAGTAATACACTTGTATATTCTCGAAAATCATTAACAAATAACATATACATACAATGGAATCCACTGATGCTCACATGAAAAGTTGATGCTAACAAGGACGTTAATCCGTTCTTGAACATTTGAACACCAATTGTTTTGAAACCGAGGTTTGTGTTATACACCTGTTTATATTTTTCAAAGTTATCGTATACATTGTATACCTCTAATAAATATTGTATTGCTTTTAGATTGACTGAAACAATGACCGCTTTTGCTCCTATGGAAGTAGGAACGGTTTTCGAACCTGCTGAGGCTTCGTTTGATGTAGAGGTAAACACATACAACTACAAAAATATTAGTGAAACCTGTCAAAAAGTTCAATAAAAAAGGAGTCTACACCTCAAATGAGAAAACCAAAAAGTTTTACGTGAGGAGTAACGTGTTTTGTTAGGTTTATCACATTATTACATAAATTGATGTAATGTTTAGCTTTCATTTTCACTAAATGTTTTTATACGTTTGATACATGTTAATAATTTTTTCGTCAATGTTCAATTATCGCATGTTACAAGCGTTTGCATTTACATTTTGATATTTTCACGTTCTATTTAAATGTTACACGGAAAAACTTACCACAATATCGCTTATCGTTAATTATCGGCCACTAGGAATTTCCGCCGCTATGCGCGGGTATTCGCCTAGTTTTATTACTAATGCTAATTGACATTCAAAAAAAAGTTAATGCTAATTGACTTTGAAAAAGTTTAGAAACTTTTAGCAGAAGCAAGGTTAAATGATTGCCTTAAATATGTGATTGTTATATTGAATGCACCATTATGTCCTAATGCATTGTTGAAGGAAGTTGATATTTACACTGATTAGGTATTACTACTTCCACAGAAATTTGGTGCCAATGTAAATTTATGCCCTCCATACCCTTTTACATTAAACCTTTTTATCTGCTAAACGTTTCAGTTCCGGTGAACTCACCCATCACATACTGTTGCAGGGACGCTATCCTGTTTCTACGATCACACATAAAATCACTTGTAACAATTAAACAAATCTATACACTTTTCATCATGGTGCACATCTATATTTGGCTAATTCATATTCCTCTTTTATATGTTTAAAAAAAGAAAATCATTATTTATTTGATCAAAAACTGAAAATAGATATCAGAATTGTTGTGACCAATTTAAGTGGGTAGTTATCGTGTTAGTACAATTCTATCATCGATGGCATCTCAAATTTCGTTTTTTACAATTCTCAAATCACTACCGTCCTCTCGACGAATGTAACACTGCTAATCATTGAGACGCGACAACACCGTAAGCTAGCTCCGATGGTGTCCAAGGAGTACATATCCACCGTTGTATCATCAATAGTTACTCGCTGCATGATCAACTTGTAATAAATTTATAATGATATCAATATTTATCATTTTCTTGTGTTCGCGGAATGCTTCATTCTAGTCCCCAACTGATTAGATGATTTCTTTGATAGGTAGATGAGTTCCAAAAGTGATAGGGAATCGTGAATGCAAACTTTGATTATATGTGTGATACTTTTTCATCTTTGCACAGGGAAACACGATGGAGGGTAAAAGCTAAGAAGTATATGGAGGGTATAAAATTAAATTCACGTAAATTTTATGGGGATGAAGTAAAATCATCCGTGTAAATATCACCACCCGTTGTTGAAAGACACAATCTCAACCCTAAAACTTAGACGCTTCATTTTCAATTTCCTAATTAACAAAACGGTTTTACACATGTCACAATGTGGCGCACGATATTTCTGGGAAAAATTGACTGCAAATGGCTTTTTAAAATTGTGTTTCTTATAAATAGGGGCCGAGTCAGGATTTCTAGTTAGTGGAGGCTGACAATGCTTAATGCAGAAAGTCATAATGATAAGGGGGCTCAATGTAAAAAACTAGTAGAAAAGCAACTTGCAATATAGATAATTAATGAATAAAATAGGCTAATTAGGGTGGCTCAGCACCGACTAGTCCCTCTACTAGCTCCGCCCCTGCTTATAAAAGATAGATAGATAGATTTTCTAAACATTATTTTATTCACTTTCATACACTATGTCATCGTTGTTTCATTCTGTCAATTCTCACTTTCATACACGATTTTATTCTTCATTTTCTGCATTTAAATTTTTGTTATCTTTGCCTTCCCAAAAAAAATCACAGTAAAAAAGCATCATGTTGAACCGTGGGTAGGGTTATCTATCATCTCATACATCATAGTATTGTCTTATTTTAGTTAAAACAAGATGGCAAAGTATAATTAGAATTGACAAGAAGTTAGATTCTCTATTACGACATGGCATGAATGGCCCAATTATAAGTACAATTAGGATGGGCACTGGTCCATGACACGGAGTCTCGTAATATTGCTAGAAGGTTTAGGGTAATATTAATGGATTGTAGTCTTGATTTTAGTGACGAAATTTTCTTTCTGATCTAGCACAAAGAAAATTAAAATGGCTAAGAACAACAAGTAAATTGTACATGAATGATGGACAGAAGGAGGTAATGGAAGTTAGTCGTGAATAGAAGGCATTGTATATGAATGGTGGAGGCCAGAAAAAAGTATTATGAAAAATTAAATATTTAAACATGAAAAGTTCGGAATCTTCCCAAGATTATCTCTCAAGAGTGTCCACCCTTGTTAACAAAATGAAGTCTTATGGAGACCAGACCCGCAATGTTCATCAATGTAAATATCCATATTTAAATTAGATGCACTGTAATATCCATCTATTATATATATATATCACCTTTTTGCAGGGAAATTTTTGCTTTATCTCATTATGGAACGTAACTTGCATCTCTAAAGTAAACGAGCTCACGCAACCTCTAACAATGCCATTTCTATCTATGTTTTCATCATGTAAACATCCTAATATATCAAGTCTATATCTTAATATCATTTTACCAAGTACATTATCCAATTTAACGTACTTTTCAAAACGTTATATCAAAACAAGCATTAAAGATAAACGTTTACATCAAACCCTAATTATATGTAATGTATACATATAAAATGAATGTGTAAGCCTTCAAACATATATACTAGTGTACAATGCACCATATTTGAATCATATTTTTCCCCCAAGTTAATGTACAACTCATTTAAGCTCAATGTACAAGTCAATAATGCCTGAAAACCTAATTTGGTCATTTAAGCTCCTAAATCATGTTTAAACTTTCCACCTCTTTAACACAAGGTACAAGCACTTAATTCATGACTTCTAAACCCTAAACCTAATCCCTAAATCATTCTAAAACCAAATTTAAAACCCTATACCCTAAACAAAACCCTAAAACCCTAATTTCACTTTAACCTTAAAAACTAAACCCTAAAACTTAATCTTAAGCCCTAAACCCTAATCCTAAACACTAAACCATAATCCTAACACTAATTCTAAACCTTAATCTATCCTAAACCCTAACCCAAACTCGAAATTAAAACCCTAAAACGCGCCCTAAACCAACTCGTGACCCATTTTCTTCCATTTTGACCCATTTTTAAACCAAGCACCCATCCTAACACCTCAAGCACCACTATGACTCACTAAGCAGCCACCCAAGTAGCTTACAAGCACCTCTATTCCTTTCCTTGGCCACCAAGCTTGCTACATCACCTCCTTGTTGCTCCTTTCTAGCCGCGGCCACATCGCCTCTCCAAAACCCTTCCAACACTTCAGAGCTACTAATCTAGCCTTGAACACTCACCTCCTAGCCCTCCTAAGTCAGCACTCTACAAGATTTAGCCACCACATCACTTAAAACTTGGTCTCCAAGGGTCATTCGACCCTATAAATAGCCGCACCCTTCATACTTCAATCTTACACCTCTCAAACTCATTTCTCACAATAAATGGAGTTCTAAGCTGATCAAGGAAGTAAAGAATGTCCCCAAGAACAGAATTGAAGCCAAGAAACCAAGAGAAGAAGCCTTGCAAGGTTGTTTAGAGGCGTACAAAACTCAAAACCCATAAGGAATTTCATTAACCTCATAAGATTTCCATGGTCTTTTAACTTTGTGGTACTATCACAACTACATGAGGGCAGACTGACTAGGGAGTCAAACTATCTCTATAGACTATTTTAATTGAGATAATACTCAGACAACGAAGACCCAACTTGAGTCCGAGAACAAATCTTATAATGCAAATTATATATCACGAAACCATCAATCTTATCATAGGTTTCCTTAAATTCATACCAAACAGATTTAGCATTTTTAGAAAAGATTTTCCCCTGATATAACTCTTGAGAAATACACCCCAAAATCCATGACAAAACAACATAGTTACATCTATTCCACTGTTCCTGAAGTAAAACATTATTTTCATCCCTTACTTATTTTCCATCAATATACCCAAGCTTATTTTTGGTATGTAAAGCCAAATGAAAGCAGCCTAAACTTTATAGTTATCGGTACCAGTGAGTTTAAATGTAATAAGGGGTGTTTCATTAGAATCATTAGCATGCATATATAAAGGGTCATTAACATGTAAATTAACGTCAGTGTTACTGCCACTGGTAGCACCCTTTTTCTTATGGTCATCCTCAATAGCCATGAGAACAATCAATTAAACACATAGAAAACAAAGAAAATTAAACAACAAACACAAAAACAAGACACAAATTTGAATACCAACACACATGATTCCTTGCTTTTTATAGAAGTAGGTCAAGCATGTAAATAGGTAAACAAATATGTGACCAAAACAAGCAATACAAAAATAAACCACCGAACCACCACAATCACAAGCAATTACCCAATCTAACCACAACAACTTAAATAGTGCCTTTAGTCCTATCCTCCAGCAATCTAAACAAAGAATTTAAGAGCAAGAAAATAAAGGAGAGAGTGGTGTTACAGAGCATGCAAAGCACTCTAAAAACCAAGATCAAGAAGACCAACTCCCAATTCAGCACAACATAAATAATTAAACCTTAATTTTATTATAACACCAAGATCGATCAGAATTGAAGATCCGAGCCAAGAACAAACAAAACAACACAATGTTGATCAAGTATAACAACATAAACCAAAAACCTCCCAAAAAATTAGAAACCCTAATTTTTTTAAAAACACAAATTGACATAATTAAGCCTCAAAACACTAAGGATCTAACAAGATCTAAAACAATTTTGACTCAGAAACGAAAAATCCTAAATCTTTATACAAACCCAAATTTTAAAAACGAGTATCAAGCTAACCTGGCTCTGATACCATATCAGAATTTAACAAAACAAACTTATTAATTCAACCAACCTCCCCACTTTTATTCAAAACTGCATATCAATCCAACTTCAAATGTTGGAAGATGTTTTAATGACTCAAAGTACTAAAGATTACACAGACTCAACTATACAAAAGTAATTAACAGATTACAAACCCTAAAACTGAATCAAGATTACAAGAATAGACTTAGAGCTTTTACAAACTTTAGAGAGAGAAACAAAAACGAAAAGTAATAAAAAACTAAGCTGAAATGAAGCTTTTATAGCTAAATACTAGGGAAACTTTGATCTTTACCATCTATCCAATTTTAGTCCTCCAACTCTAACAAACCTGCTTAGACATAATAAAACAAGAAACAAATACAAATATATACAAAACATATTTACAATTCTTACCCTGAAGTTTATGCAGTCAACTATTACCACAAATAAACTTATATAAAGAGTATAAAACTTAACAATTAAAAAACTAGATTCTTTCTTCTTTTTTAAAAATAAAATACCTTGCAAACGGTAAATCGTTAATCGACAGAAAATACACCATCGCGACTTTCAGTAGACGGCTACATCGATATACTTTCGACGAACTTTTTTTTGTGTTGAAAGTTGCGACTAAAAAATCACATGTTATTTGTTCTTTTAAAAATCACGTATGATTTCATAAATCACATGAAATTTTCTTGAAGTAAATTTCGATTGTCAAAAAAATTCCAAAAAAAGAAGTTATTGAAATTATATAGAAATGCCCCTCTATAGGAAAATGATTTAGTTTTCGTCGCGATGGTATGTTCTTTTTGTTTAACGGTTAACGGTTTGTGTGATATTTTTTTTAAATGATGAAAATAGGTTTTTTTAGTTTGAAAAAACATAATGAATGGCTGGTATTGGTTGATTGGATCTCTAAGGGTTCGTTTGGTAGAAATGAATGAAATGTATAATGAATGTAATAAACGACGTAATAGAATAAATAGTGTATTGTAATGATTCATTACCGTTATTAGTCATGTTTGGTTTGTATGATAAGATGTAATGAAATTGGTAATAAAAAGACTAAAATACCATATTGATGATAAGATTTTTATTTAATGTGGTTAGGTAATAGTGGTGTTTTATGTAATATTGATTCTATTACATGATGTAATAAAAAATAAGGAGGGGGCCGCTAATGAATGGTCTTGATGTAATGGGTCATTCCTTGCAATGAATTATTACATTTCGTAAATGTAAACAAACAACATTTTTTTATTACATTGTAATAATCTTTTACATTTCTGCTTTGATTACAACGTACCAAACACTACGTAAGCCTCTTAAAAATTTGTTGCAAATCTTGGAATGAATGTTTCCTAACTAAATGTGGTCAGCATCTTTTACTTGTCATTGTGGCCCATTTTGGAGAATTCATTGAGGTATTCATGCCGAATGATATAACGAGCAAATGGAAGAAAATAAATAGTTTAGGTAGGTGCATGATTTATATCTCCGATAATGCATGCCTCTGCAGAAAATCCGAAATGTCAGAAATGAAAAACAAAATCTTCTTTGCACGATTGTATAATAAGAATGGGAAGGTGGTGTTTTATTCACTCGAAACTGACATGGATCTTCGAATGAATATTTTTGTTGTGTTTTCACTTATTACTATATGTATATAAGACGCGGAGACTCTTTTGATAAAGAACCTTTATATATACTTCTACATTCCTGCAACATAAAGCACCAACATCTGTATAAACAACCCTATTAACATTGACCATATTCACGAGTGTCCATAAAATATCTGAGGGTTCATGATTGAACCGAATTGAATAGTTAGATTATTTTAGAAATTGTTGGTGATTTTAGTGTCATCGACGGCCATTTAGATAATGGTGATTTACTAGAGTCCAATGAGGTTTCATGTTCGACTCGGAAACAAGTTAGGGAAGTGTCGAGTGCACGCTTGTTGAGCTAACATCTAATCTATCAAGACAAGAAATATGATGTTTATGCCGTAAACATATGGTTGTTTACGCCGTAACCTTCTGTGGGTAATGAACAAAGCCTTGAGAATCTTTATGTCGTAACCTTACGTCTAGGTTACGCCGTAACCTTTTGACAAAAACCAAGGCTTGAAAGTGTACGTCGTAACCAAAGATGGTTACGCCGTAACCAATGAAATTGATATGGACTTTATGCCGTAACAAGATATGCTATGCCGTAAAGTGTATGTGAGACAGTTGGTAAAATTCAGTTTTAACCCACTTTAACTGTCCAAAAACTGTCTAATTTCCTGTCATATATACACAGGGATACTTTTGGTCTAAACACAGAAAGAACAACAAAAATTCCATTATAATTCTTCTAAAATTCTTGCTTTGTAATCTTGTGCCTAGAATACAAAGTGTTATACTCCTTGTATTATCCCGATAGAGATTTCGTGCAACCCAGGCATAAATAAGGGTCGAAATACTTTATATGGAAAGTGAATTCAAGACGATACAAGAGAGATTTCCAAGATCATCACAGACATACCCTAATTTTTCTAACAAACGTATAAAGTATTTACTATTGTGATCATGGCTCGAAATACGGTGAAGGAGATGACAACGGATTTTGTAAAACTAGACAAGTTTGAGAGACATGATTTTAGGTGAGTCCAGAAGAAGATGCATTTCTCGTTAACGACTTTGAAGGTGGTTTATGTGTTGACTACACCGATGCTGGAATTGATGGAAGATGACACGGTAGAAGCACTAAAGAGAACGGCAAAGTGGAAGAACAATGACTACATATGCAGGGGACACATATTGAATGGTATGTCTGACTCTCTCTTTGATGTATATCAGAATGTTGAATCAGATAAAAAGTTGTGGGATTCTCTTGAATCCAAGTACATGGCAGAGGATGCTTCGAGTAAGAAGTTCCTGGTGAGTAATTTTAATAATTACCAAATGGTCTATTCTAGACCGGTCATGGAATAGTGTAATGAACTCCTTAGGATCCTTGGACAATACACACAACATTGCTTGAAAATGGATAAGTCCATTTCTGTTTCTAGTGTAATTAATAAGTTACCTCCTTCCTGGAAGGATTTCAAACATACTTTGAAACATGGTAAAGATGATTTGTCTTTGGTCCAACTTGGTAGTCACTTGTGTATAGAGGATTCTCTAAGGGCGCAGGACAGTGACAAGGGAAGGGTAAAGAAGTGGGGGTCCCTTTATGAATATGACAGAAGAGGGTAAGAACAAACATAACAAATAAAACAAAGGTAAAAAACGGTCCAATGAAAACAACAGTGGTTCTAGTTCTAACAAGAAACCAAAGTTGGAATGTTAGAAGTGTGGCAAGACTGGTCACTTCAAAAGGGATTGCCTTAGTGATAAAAAAGAACAGCGCAAATACTGGTGGTTCAGGAAAGGGGTCTAAGGACCAATCCCAAGACCAATGTTAGAATTTAGTGCATGTTTAGAACAGATTTATTAAATATTATGTTTCACTAATTTCTGAAGCATATATGTGCAGGTGGATGTAATTGCGTGGTGGATAGATTCTGGTGCCACAACTCATGTTTGTAAAGATCGTTGTTGGTTTAATACATACGAACCGGTGGAAGAAGGATTTGTACTTTATATGGGTGATGATCATTTTGCTCCTGTTCATGGCAAAGGAAGCGTGACGTTAGAATTTAGTTTTGGAAAAACTATTACTTGGTTTAATGTGTTGTATGTACCTAAACTTCGTAAGAATTTAGTTTCTGGTCCTATGTTGAATAAATGTGGGTACAAACAGGTGTATGATTCTGATAATTATATCTTATCAAAGTCTGGTGTGTTTGTAGGATTTGGATATTATAACAATGGTATGTTTATGTTGAACTTGAATAAAGTTCCTGATGATGTCATTCTCTTCTCTCTCTCTCTCTCAAGATAGCTTATCTTCTACTGTTCTTAATTCCACATTATGGTGCATGCTCGTTTGCGGGACATAGTGACAACACATAAAAAAATGCGATGAAATGTCCTAAAGATGATTTTAATACGCTCCATCTTAATGAAAATCCAACAACAAATGTACTACCAGTATGTAAATGACAAAATCAATAGAGCATTCTATTAAAAGATATAACAAGGAAATCTACTCGTACATCTGAAATAATTCATAAGTGATTCGCTTGATTTTCATGCTAGCACCACTATTTGGGGGCAACAAAAAGTATGTCATAAATTTTATAGATGATGCCTCTAGGTTTTGCTATGTTTACTTGCTACATGCTAAAGATGAAGCCCTTAATATATTTATAATTTATAAAACAGAAGTGGAATTGCAACAAAAATGACTTAATTAAACCTTACGCACAGATATAGGTGGTGAATATTATGATCCTGTATTTTTCTAATCTGTAGGAATCATTCATGAAACTACAGCTCTTTACACACCACAGCAAAATGGTATGGCTGAAAGGAAAAATAAAGCTTTTAAGGAAATGGTTAATATCATGTTATCTTACTCGTGTTTGAGTGAGGGGTTCTGGGGAGAAGCCATGTTAATGGCTTGCTATTTATTGAATAGGGTTCCTAATAAAAGGAACAAGAATACCCTATATCAACTTTGGTATAAGAAACGACCCAATTTGTCATATTTACGAGTTTGGGGTTGTAGGGCCGTAGTAAGGCTTCCGGACCCGAAAGAGTTAAAACTTTGTGTGTAGAAAATGGTAGTGATAGCATTCTTTGTTGGATATGCTGAGCATTTCCATGGCATATAAGGTTTTTAAGTATTGAACCAAAATGACTCTGTTTCTATTAACTCAATTATAAAATCAAGAGATACAATATTTAATGAGAACCGTTTCTCTTCAATACCTAGACCAAAATACATTATACCAAATTTGGTCGAATCTCAAAGGGGTGATCATTCTGATGATGTACCAAGTGAGATTCCTGAACCCTGTAGAGGTAAAAGAGCTAGAAAAACTAAATCATAAGGTTCTGATTTTCAGTTATATTTAGTTGAGGGATTAATATATCAAGTTGAATCAAAATACTCTTAATCTTATAGTATAGAGCAGGATCCTAGAACCTATGATGAAGATATGCAATCTTGGGATGCTGCTTTCTGGAAAGAAGCAATTGATGATGAGATTGGTTCTATTATGGAAAATAATACATAGGTCTTATCTGATTTACCTCCAGGTTGCAAATATATCTTCAAAAAGAAGATGAAAGTCGATGGAACAGTTGACAAGTTCAAAGCTCGATTGGTAATCCAAGGCTTTAGACAAAAGGAAGGGATCGATTACCTCGATACATATGCACCCGTTGCTCGTATCACTACTATTAGATTGTTGTTAGCTTTAGCAGCTATTCACAATCTAGTGATCCATCAAATGGATGTCAAAACAGCATTCTTAAATGGTGATTTAGCTGAAGAAGTGTATATGAAGCAACCGGAAGGATTTTTTATGATAGGTAATGAGCATAAGGTGTGTAAACTGGTTAAGTCATTGTATGGCTAAAACAAGTACCTAAACAGTGGAATCAAAAGTTTGATGAGGTTGTGTTGTTAAGTGGTTTTCACTTAAACCAATCTGATAAGTATGTATATAGCAAATTTGATAGCTTCAGTAAAGGTGTTATAATTTGTTCATATGTTGATGACATGTTGATTTTCAGAACTGATCAAAATCAAGTTGATAAAACTAAGAAGTTTTTATCATCAAAGTTCTCAATGAAAGATATGGGAGAAGCACATATTATTCTTGGTATTAAGATAAAACGTGAAAATATAAGGATTGTAATTACACAATCTCATTATATTAAGAAAATACTCAAAAAGTTTAATCGTGAAGATTGTTCTTCGGTGAGTACTCCTATGGATCTGGTAGAAAAGCTTAAACCAAATACAGGTAAACCTGTGGATCAGCTCGAATATTTAAGAGCTATTGGCTCCTTGATGTATGCTATAACTAGCATTAGACCTGATATTGCTTATGTAGTTGGTAGATTGAGCAGATTTACTAGTAATCCTAGTAGACAATATTGGCAAGAAATAACAAGGGTATTCAAGTACTTAAAGGGTACTATGAATTATGGTTTATCATATGTTGAATATCCTTCGGTGCTAGAAGGTTATTTAGATGCGAGCTAGATAAATCATGTTGAAGATTCATCTTCTACAAGTGGATGGGTGATAAGCTTATTACACATTTCTATTTAACCTCTAAAAAACGAGCCTTAATGACCAAAAAAACAGACAAAAACTATGCCAATGAATATGTTATGTTTTAGCATTTTACTTGTCATGAGAAGTGTGAAGAAATCATCAAAAAGGACTAGAACAACCAGAGGTGCCTAAATGACAAAACTGAGCATGGAATGTGCAAGTCAACGTAGACTGTGAAACAACAGAGAGTTCCAACTGTGCAAAATCAAGGCCAAAGTCCAAAAATGCCAAAGTCAGAGTCAATACAGAAGAATCAGCAGTCAAACCGGAGCCGGAACTGAAGAATACTATTGGATGCAATCTTAACCCATCTGATGGGCCGGGAAAGCCCAATAGTATAATTATGAAGACTGTGAAGACCAAATGGGCCCTCAATCAATTTCAACAGCCCATTTGTGTGCAATTGACAAAGACTGTGAAGACTTTGAAGGCCCAATCCTAGCCCAGTTACAGCCAATCTCAGCCATTGTACACACAAAACCCACTTCATAACCTTATTGGGCTTGAAAAAGCCCAATAACCAAACCTGTACCTTATTGGGCCCAAACCCAAACCCAGTGGGCCCAATACAAGCCCAAACACAAAACCCAAACCCAACAAAAGCCCACAATTCTTTTTATAAAACTTTAGGGGCTAAATTGCCAATTTTAAAAGTTGTTTTATAAAGAAAAATGAAAAAAATAAAACACAAGGGCTGTTTTGCAAATTTCTCAAACTTTCCCTTATTCTTTTATATAAAAAACAGCAGGGACCAAATTTGCAATTCCCATAAACCTTCTTTATTTCTGCTGTTATAAACTAGAGGGACCATTTTTGCAATTTACCAAACCTCCTTTTATTCTTTTAGTTATAAAACCACAGGGGCCAAAGCTGTCACTTTCCAAACTTTATTTATAACTGTTTTTCGGCTTAAAAATGAAATGAAAAAGGGATGAAAGATGGAGGGCCACTCTTGCCTCTTCCCCATTCTTTCCATTTAAACCTGTATACCAACAGGGTACCTCAACCCGTTTACCGCCAAAACCCAAACCGCCTCTCCCACGGTTTCTAGGCCAAACCACCTCCCTAGTACACTTCCCTGCTCTCCCCATACCATTTCCCACAACCCATTACCCCTATAACCCTTCCCTGTTGACAATCACACAACCCGAAGACCCCCTTCAATGGTGAGATGGTATTCAAAGCCAAT
>BQNB010100455.1:3307-24698 GCA_026074375.1 Tanacetum coccineum
ACCAAGACCCAGAAGTATATTCAGAAAGGATGCCAAGTGTTTCTGGCTCAAGTTATGGAGAAAAAGGCTGAAGATAAGTCAGAAGAGAAGCGGCTTGAGGACGTAGTTACGGGACTTTCTGGAAGTCTTTCGATAATGATTCTATATACGGGTGAACTCCCTAATTTCAACCTAAAATTACACGTAGCCATAAAAGTCAAACTAAAGTACGAAAAGTCAATGATGACATTTAGAAATTTTTATAGGGTGTGACATCCTTTCCCCGTTAGAAAAGTTGTGTCCTCAAAGCTTAAGACGTGACGTTCGGTTTAGATATGGATTTTGCAAATAAATGCGGGTATTTCTTCTGGAATTGGTCCTCGCGTTCCTAGGTGAATTCGAGACCTCTCTGCGAGTTCCAACGGACCTTAACGATCGGGATACGACTTTGCTTTAGACGCTTTACCTCACAATCTATAATTTCGACGGGTTCTTCAATAAAGTAAAGCTTATCATCAATGTGGATCTCATCTAACAGAATTTCTTATGTTTCATTGGATAAACACCTTTTCAAGTTCGATACGTGGAAGGTGCAACGGACTCTGCTGAATTGATCTGGGAGTTTGAGTTGATAAGCGACGGTTCCAACCATGGCGAGAATCTTAAAAGGTCCGATATAACGAGGGTTCAACTTTCCCTGTTTGCCGACACGTATCATCCTTTTCCATGGCGACACTTTCAACATGACCTTATCAACTTAAGGGGCTTTCGTCTTACGTCAGCATAACTCTTCTGACGATCACGAGTGGCTTGAATTCGGCTCTTAATTTGGATGATCTTCTTTGTCATTTCATGAACAATCTCTAGGCCAGTGAGCTGACTATCTCCAACCTCAGCCCAGCAGATCGGTGATCGACACTTACGACCATATAACGCCTCGAATGGTGCAGCCTTAATACTAGTATGGTAGATGTTGTTGTACGAAAACTCTACGAAAGGCAAGTGTCTATCCCAGCCTTTTCTGAAGTCAATCACGCATGCACGAAGCATATCCTCTAGCATTTGGATGGTCCTCTCGCTTTGACCTCAGCCTACGGGTGATAAGATGTACTCATATCCAATCGAATACCTAAAGCTTCTTGAAACGATTGCCAAAAATGAGACGTAAACCTACTGTCTCAATTCGAGATGATCAAAACTGGCACTCCATTCCTTGAGATGACTTCCTTCAAGTATTGTCTCGTCAGTTTCTCCATAGAATTTGTTTCCTTCATTTGCAAGAAATTTGTAGACTTAGTGAGACGGTCGACGATTACCCAAATCGTGTCTTAACCGGTTGCCGTCTTTGGCAACTTAGTCACAAAGTCCATTGTAATATTCTCCCACTTCCACTGCGGTATCTCAGGTTAAACCAGCAAACCAGATGGTTTCTGATATTCGACCTTAACCTTTGCATACGTTAAACATAGGTGGCAATCTCGGCCTTCATGTTAGGCCACCAGTACAACTTCTTCAAATCTTGGTACATCTTGTCAAATCCAGGGTGGATGGAATACTTTGATTTATGCGACTCGTGCATAATCAATGACCTTAAATCACCAAGACAAGGTATCCAACTCCTATTCTTCAAACACAACGTTTCGTATGAACGAGGTTCGAGTTTCTTAATCATTCCTCACAAGTCTTCTGATCTGTAATTCTCTTCTTTTCTCGCCTCTGCTTGAGCGTTTAAAATTTGCACGGGATGGTTCAATCCTATAGTCATCACTAAAGCCCAAACTTGTAGTGGCTTGATCCTTTCCTTTCGGCTCAATGCATCTTCCACCACGTTCGCCTTTTCTGGATGGTAACGTATCTCACAGTCGTAATCATTTAACAGCTCTAACCATCGATATTGTCTCATGTTCAACTCCTTCTAATCAAGAATATGCTGCAAACTCTTGTGATCAGTGAACATGATGCACTTCGTGCCATACAGATAGTGTCTCCACATCTTCAGGGCAAACACTACTGCTCCTAATTCCAAATCATGTGTCGTATAATTCTTCTCATGAATTTTGAGTTGACTAGATGCGTAGGCTATGACCTTCTCCCTTTGCTTCAAAACCGCTCCTAATCCTTTGTGCGAGGCATCACAATAAACCACAATGTTCTCACTACCCTTTGGTAAAGCCAAGATCGGCGCACTACACAACTTGTGTTTCAACATTTGGAAAGCAGATTCCTCCTTTTCTCCCCAATCAAAGTTCACGCTTTTCTGAGTCAACTTTGCCATAGGCTTGGTGATTTTTCGAAAAACCTTCGATGAATCGTTGGTAATAACCAGCAAGACCTAGAAATTGACGAATCTCGGTTCGGAGTCTTGGGTGACGACCAATCCTGGATTGACTCGATCTTAGCATGATCAACGTAAATGCCTTCTCTATCAATTACGTGACCTAGAAATTGCACCTTCGGAAGCTAAAACTCACACTTCAAGAACTTGGCATACAATTCCTCCTTCTTAAGTAACTCCCATATTAACTTAAGGTGCTCTTCATGATCTTCCTTGCTCTTGGAGTATATCAGAATGTCATCAATGAAAACGATCATGAATTTGTCTAGATACGGCTTGCACACCCGATTCATCAGATCCATGAACCGCCTGTGCGTTGGTTAGTCCAAAAGGCATTACTTGGAACTTATAGTGACCATAGCGAGTCCTAAACGCCGTCTTTGGGATGCCATCCTCACAAACTCTGAGTTGGTGATAACCGGACCTCAGGTCGATCTTTGAGTAGACACTTGACCTTTGCAACTGATCAAACAAGTCGTCAATTCCTAGAAGTGGATATTGGTTCTTCACTATAAGCTTGTTTAGCTCATGATAGTCGATACACATCCGAAAAGACCCATCTTTCTTTTTGACAAACAAAACCAGAGCTCCCCTGGGTGAGGAACTGGGTCTTATAAATCCTTTGTCATAAAGTTCCTTTAGTTGAGCAGACAATTCCTGCATCTCTGACGGTGCTAATCAGTACGGGGATTGTGCTACAGGGTCAGCACCTGGGACCAAGTCGATTTGAAATTCAACTTGTCGTATTGACGGAAGTCGAGGCAAATCTTTTAGAAAGACTTCCAGAAAGTCCCGTATGGTTGGTACGTCCTCAAGCCGCTTCTCTTCCCACTTATCTTCAGCCTTTTTCTCCATAACTTGAGCCAGAAACACTTGGCATCCTTTCTGAATATACTTCTGGGTCTTGGTACACGAGATGATACTCAACTTCGACTTATCTCCTTTGCCGTCTCTATCACCTTGAACTATCAAAACTTCATCTCCATAGGGAATTCACACGATCTTCTCATCACAAACGATCACCGCATGATGGTTCGCTAACCAATCCATGCCGATGATGACGTCAAAACTACCAAGTTCTACCGGCATTAGGTCAATATTGAATGGGTGACCTAACAATCCTAACGTACAACCTCTAAGTACGATATTAGTTTCAGAAATTCTCCCGTCGGCTAATTCGATAACATAGCTAACATTTAAAGTATCAGGGGTTACATCAAGCAAAGTACTAAAAGTAGTCGACACGAAACTTCTATCGGCGCATGAATCGAATATCATAGAAGCATAATGGTTATTGAGAAGAAACGTACCCTTGATAACGCTTGAGTCAAGGTTAGCGTCTCCTCCACCTAGCACATATCCATTTCCTCTTGCTTCACCAACACCATTCTTATTTCCAGCTTTGTTTCCACAGTTTTGATCTTTTAGCTTTAGGCAATCACTCCTGTAGTGTCCTTGCCTTCCACACTCAAAACAGGTTACACCCTCTGATTCACTACTTGACCCCTCTGAGTAAAAGTAGTGGAATTTGTGACTTTACAATCCCGGGTCAAATGCATAACTTTGTTACACTTCCCACATCTCACAGTGCATGGCCCTTCATGATGAGGCTTACACTTGTTGCAGAGAGGCAACGGTCTATTATACGATTTTCTCTTATTGTTGCCAGCCATATAGGCTCTTGCCACATTCTGACCTCCAACATTTGGCCTCTTGAATGGTGGCTGCTGTCCACGGTTGTCTCTCTAATTGACCTCTAATCTTCTTTTGGTTTTAGCATTTTTCACAGCATATCCCTTCAATTTTTGGTCCATTAAGTTGTTAGCAATCCAAACAGCATCTTGCAGTCTTGTAGGTTCAACAGCAATTACATTCCCTTGGATGTTATCGAGCAGACCTCTAATGAATTTCTCAACCTGATCCTCCTCCTCGGGGACCATCTTGGTGCACATCATAGTTAACTCTTGAAATTTCTGAGTATAAGCGGCCAAATCATTGTTCTTCACGGTTAAATTCCATAGCTCAGATTCCATCTTTTGAATTTCATTTCTTGGGCAGTACACTTCAGCCATTAGCTTCATGAGCTCTCTCCATGACATGGTAAATGCAGCCCCAGCTCCAATAGTCCTCTTATGTGAGTTCCACCAAGTTAGTGCACTATTTAATAGTGTGCAAGTAGCATACTTGACTTGGTATTTCTCTGGATAATTGCTGATATGGAAAAATGTTTCCATCTTCTCAAACCACCTTATCAACCTGAAAACTCCTTCCGTTCCCTTGAAGTTGAGTGGTTGACACTTCATGAAGTCTTGGTATGTACACTCTCGAGCAACAGGCCTAGTACCCCTATTATTCTCATTTGGATTTCCGTTTCCACCATTTCTATTTCCACCATTTCCATCTCCACCATTTCCATTTCCACCATTTCCATTATCGCCGTCGCTGCCGTTTTGGCTTTGACTTTCAGCCTTAAGAGCATTTGCAGCACGGGTCGCTGCATAAGCGGCTAACACTTCTTCCACTCGTCGGTTAACGAGTTATTCGATTGCCTCCGGGGTCATACCAGAACGAGTGATAGTCATGTTCTACAGCACAAGACATAGCACACGGTAAGATTCGATACGAGATATAGCCATTATAAATGGTAAATAAAGTTTAGAGCTAATTACTTAGATGAGCCAAAAAAGCGACAATTTCCACTTTTTTCCCGATTTCTTTTTTCCACTATTATTTCACGCAAAATCGCGAACGCACGACTCCACTGGAATACTGCCAAGTGTCATTCTATACGAGGATGTTTTTGGCCCGAGTTTTATGTTTTTTCACGAACTGGAGGTAGTTTTGCACGACAAAGTTTGTCGTTTTCATAAATACAAAACTTCTTCAAAAAATATTTAAACACAATCATGGAAAATTTGCATTTATTTCCAACTCGACTTTTTCAAAATTTCAACCCGAGTTTTTCAAAAAAATATTCGCAAAAAACCCCGACTTATTTAAAGTTAGAATTTATGGTATATTTAAACAAAATCTTGGAAAACCTGCCGAATTTGTCATCAAGACGAGCAGATTCGCGCTTATATGAGATGAGACGCAAGTGAACAAAATCTCCTGATAAAACCACACATCGTGGTAACGATTAAACATACGTTTACAGGTAAGCAAATACCTAGCAAAGTAAAAGATATTGTCTAAACGGGCATGCATGCACTGAGAAAAGAGGCACACTGTCGCCTCTATAAAAAGAGTAAAGTGTCTGAAAAGCGCAACAAGAGCGCAACATCACATAACAACATAAAATAACAATGAGAGAATCAGAGGAAAGGGCTAGCAGAAGGACCAGCAGCAGAAGCATTCCTGAAAGAGATGATCGGAGGCTTTAGAGTCATGAGCTTCCCCACGCTATGACCAACATAATGGACAAGGAGATCCACATAAGGGAACTTGCCTGGTAGAAGGATTCGATACCTCTGTTATAATTTTGTTTCGCATTGGGATCAAAGTCCTTCATGTCCACAAGCTCTACACCAATACCCGAGCTAGCCACCTCCCTCAGAGCTTGACTCCTACCCACAAGCATAGCTTTCTCCTGAAGATCAGCAAGAGCAGAACTAAGATGATCACTAGAAAGGAGCCTTTTAACAGCATGAGGGAAAAATCCCTCACCAATGAAGTTCGTTCTTGGTTAGCCAAATCCAGTTTATCTTTAAGAGCTTCAACCTCACCACGCAGCCTAAATACCTCCACAGACAAAGCCTGAGCCTCACGGGTTAACAAATTGTTTGACATAACAAACCTCACAGCCGCCACGTCATGAAAATTAGTCAACTCGGTTAAAGTCAGACCATCAAGATGGCGTTAGACATCGGGATAGGAAAGGTTGCAAAGAGCATCACGGGAAGAACGAGCCTCCTCAATACCTGAAAAGGAAGAAAAATGAAATACACAAACAACAAGGAAAAGGATGACAAAAACAAAAGGGGCAGGAAGACACAGACCTGGAAGAAAGGGATCACTATCTCCAGGATCCTCCGTACTAGCTAAGGACCCAAAAAGAGTCTTACAAGCTTCATCAGATGGAGCAATGTCAGGAACAAACTTAGGAGAAGAGGGGCCCTCATCCAAAACCACATGCTTTCTTTTCTTAAAAGATGGAGAACCAGCAGAGTTTGGAAATGTGACTCTCTTACCCTTCGAATCAACATCTGAAGACGGAGCTATAACCCTCCGTGGAGAACCAACCGGTCAAGCAACTACACCCCGCCAACGTCGACCCGCAGAAGGAGGAACAACCTCGGCACCAACGGCGTTATTAGCCACCAGAGCAGCAACAACCATGTCAGAAAAGGAAGCCGAGTGATTCCCTGGAAAATGAAGAAAGTCTTTCAAAGTCATCTCTGGAAAAACAAAGTTCAGGATTAGCAAGAGAATAGTAAAAGATGAACAATAAATACGAAACAGGAAACTATTTAAGCATCTGTGTGATTAATAACTATAGATAAACTAAGCATGCTTCGTGTATTTAATATTGTCTTGAAAAAATAAAACTCTTTTACATATAAAAATGTCTAGTTCAAAACGAAAAAGAACAATCGACCAAACAATATATGTTGATTGGGCAATGATGACTATTTACTTAGTTACACTTCACCTTTAATTAGATAGCCTGCCGGTACGGACGTGCCCATGCAACAAGCTCCTTAGAAGACATAGACCCAGATACGTTTCAGCCATATCATACATTTTCTTCATATAACCATCACCTTCAACAATTGTCAAACCTTTTTCTAGGGTACATCTAGGAATACAATTAAAGATTGCTCCAATCTGATATTCTAGTTTATAGGACAACATGTCTAGCATTTTAGAGTAACTCATCCTGTTTAACTTAGATAACTTGAGTGTTAAAATTTTCCCATGTTCATATCTTAAGAGGGTATTCCATGAACACAACATCGTAGTTAACTTCAAAGACTCAATAATTTTCAGTTGCTTGCATAAGGTATCTGAAACTGTAAGCATATGTTTAACGATATGAACTTTAGAGGATCTCTATCCTAAAAAAATTCACCTTTGCACCAAAAAAAGAATTATAATGCGCTATCTAAAATCAAATATTCATTTAAGTGGGTTTTGGAACCCGCCAAAAATGTCTATACCTTTTACACTTTGAAAAAATGAAACGACATGCCACTTTGGAAAAGGAAGAAACACGTCAGTTACTTAAGTGCATCAAAACGGTTGCCATAAAATATTATTTACACGAGTGGTTTACATTTAGAAATATCATCTTCCTCCCATACAACTTATGTATTAAACCCATGAAAATGACTCATTCTAGTAATGATTTATATAACTTATGGTTTTGTTGTATTAAATGTGGGTGTTTGTTGTCCCTTCGGGGACATCCGATAAAATTAAAGAACGTGGTGTTTGTTTACTTATATGGTTATTTGTTTTCCTTGACACAAAACTAACATCTGAACATGTATAAATGACTAGCAAATAAAGATCAAAGTTTGCAAAGATTAGACCCATTATTTGTAGTACGAACGAGTTAACAGGAACTAATTTTGAAGGAAAAATAAAAACGAACCATCTTCTCACGATACGCTAGGGCAAAGTCAACAGGATCATCGACATCTGACGATACGCCATGTGCCAACCGATATAAATTTATACAAACCCACACACCACAATCACCAAATATACCACCTTGTTTAGGAACATTGTCCGCGAGGCTAAAGGTAATGCTATAATAGCTAGGATGGATTCCATTCTTATAAAAAAATGTTAGCACCTTTTAGAACAACGGGGATGCGATCCTGCATCACTCAAAATGTACAGTCATGTAAGTCTAACAGATGGTCCTATATCTATTCATATTTTTAGCATTATAATTTGTTTCTTACTGTTGGTTTTTAGCCAAATGACATATTATAATTAATTTGCTAGGAGTACTATAATGTGTTTGTATTGGTAAAAAATGCAATATGGAAATAACAAGCTGCATAGATAAACATTTACATAAGCATACTTTCATTAAAATCTTAGGACAAAAGACTATAACACTAGACACATAACCCACATAAGAAAACATAAAAAAAACATAAGTTGTTAGTTTGGGCTGATTCTGAAGACAAAAGATGCAAAAGATAACATAGCCAAACCCTAACAACAACTAGAACACAAAAGAAACAGTTGATAGAAGATGAGTGTGAGCACTAAAGATAACATGACGGGAGCATCACTAACAGTGCAGCTTAGTAATGAAAGAGATTTTCTTCAAGACCTTAACACTAAACAACAACATTAGACGCAGACAAAAACCTTTGCATATCCATCATTTGCTACTGCCTCTCTTGACAATGAACGGTCAACTCTTGGCACATTACATATGTTTCCCTAGTTAACTTAAATCCCTTTCATTATCAGTCTCAAAAGTTAAACCTAGATGCATGTGTACCATAACAACAGATTGTTTTTTTAACGGCATAAACATATTAGTATCTTAAACATGAAATCCCAAACCATAATCTTTCATTGCCTTCTCGGCCTTCTAAGCTGGATTCAACTTTCTCCTCTTGTTTGATCTTTCCAAAGGGAAGTACATTGGCAGATGCACTCTCGTCTTCGTTCTCTCTTTTCCTCTTCCTTGGTCTTTCAATCTCCTCATCAACCACAAGCTCTATCCTTTCCAGCTTTTCTTCAACAGCTACAACTGGAGCATTAACACCTACCACATTTTCTTTTAGTTCATCATTCATAAAAGGCAACCGCTCAAGTAGATCATCTAGCTCAGCAAACAACTCTGCGTTCTCTTCAGCTTCATCATCTCCATGGTAAGGATCTTGTTGCCAATCATATGGATCCACTTGCTGCAACAAATCATCGTCATCATTCCATGTCTCAAGATCCCCTACCAGCCCACTTATGCTACGGTCATAATCACTGTCATACATTAGAGGATGAAAGTTATAATACATAGGCTCTTGCATCTCCTGTTCAGCTTTGACCACCTTTGTCATGTCTATAGGATCCTGACTTAAATCTAAGCCAAACGCAAAGTCATTCTCAAATAACTGTATTCTGAACCAGAATTCTTCACTCCGCCTCTTATTCCTTTTTTCATTCATGCTTTCAGAAGACATGGTTGGAGTGCTCACGAAGTCAAAATCAGATAAACATCCAGAAGACCATGGTGGGTGGTCTACTTTACTTGTTGCATCCATATTTCCAGTCTGAACATCATTTTCATTTAACAACAATGATTGACCCCTATATCCAGTCTTACTAGCTTCATTGACCTCATCATCCTCCATAATTTCCTCAATAACCACACCCTTACCCTTACCGGAAACAACTTCCATCGTGTGCTTTTCAACGTACACCTCAATTTATTTATAACTAGATACATACTTTAACAGACTAAGCATATCTTGGAGAGAAATTAGTGGTACCAGTCCCTCATCCAAGGATTTTCCAAGTATCCTAAAATGGGAAAACAAAAAGCTACCACCCTTGATACCTAAGTCCTCTAACATTGCATCAAACTCGTATATGGAAAACCTTTTGCTGTCAACTAAATCATACCATTCTATTACTGCATAACAATATCTCTTATCTGGTAGTGAGGTAAAATTTCCATTGTGATCGATTTTTAGTGTAAACAGGTGGTCATATGATTTTGTGTAAAAAAACATCAATTTTTACTCACACTCTGCATGCTCCAAACATGATATTGAAACAAACTAATAAAAAAAATTGAAGTAAATGAAGCTTACCATAAATGACTCCTAAATCTTGGATGGGGGTACTACGTGCTTGATTCTGACCAAATGTAGGTGCTAACATTTTAAGATGTTTATTTTGCTATTTTAGGGAATATAATGAAATGAGAAATGAGAAGAAAATGAAATACTATAGAGGTTATGGTGACATGTGATAGTTGGCAATCTGGCATGATAGTGGTACAGGCAGGAAATGAAAAGTGTGCCCATCACACTTTAGGGTAACCATTATTTTTTATTCAATCTCAATTTGATTACGTACTAGTATTTCACTCTAAAATTCTAAAATTCATTTTTTAGTTTCATTTTCAATATTTCGTTTTGGCTCCAGACTTTCCCCCCAAAACCTTCGACTCATCTCACATCGACTCACGCGTTAAACTTCACTCATCAATACCGCTTTGACTCACCCATTAAACATCTATCGTGTATATCACATCGACACACGCGTTAAACGTCACTCATGTATATCATGTCGACTAACACGTTTAGCGTCTCATGTACATCAATACCACCTCGACATACCCATTTAACGTGACGTGTTAAGCAAAATCTCACCGGCTCGCCCCTATAAAGAACAATAACGTAAAACAACACAAATGTACAGAGAAATCCACATATCACTTCAACTCGTGCGTTTAACGTCTAATGTATATCAAAATATCACTTCGACTAATAGGTTTACGTCACGTGTATATCATTAGCACGTCGACTCGCCCTTTAAATGTCTCTCAAGTGCATCTATATCACATCGACTCTCCCGTTTAACATCTATGCATATCAATATCACATCGACTAACACGTTCATCGTCTTATGTATATCAAAACCGCCTCGACTAACCCGTTTAACGTCTCCTGTTAAGCAAATTCTCATTAACTCACCCGTTTAACGAACGACTCTGTTTATCAAAAATTAATGAAAACCTTGCAAATGTACAAAGGAAGCCATATATCACTTCTACTAACCCGTTTAACGTCCCATGTATATCAACACCACCTCGACTCGCTTGTTAGACGTCACTGTGTACATCGGGTACTCATTCGTTAAACTTCTCATTGTATTATCAAATTCAATACCACATCGTCTACGCTTTAACAACGCAATGGTATATCAAACATCACTTGACTCAATCGTTACACGTCACTCATGTATATCAATACCGCCTCGACTAACTAGTTTAATGTCTCCTGTTAAGCAAATTCTCATCAACTCACCCGTTTAACGAACGACTTTGTTTAACAAAAATTAACGTCACTCATGTATATCGCATTGCCTTATTCGTTTAACGTCTCATGTATATCAATATCGCATCGACTAACCGCTTTAATATCACATGTACATCAATACCACCTCGACTCACCTCTTAAACGTCTATTGTGTATATCACATCGACGCACACGTTAAACGTCACTCATGTATATCATGTTGACTAACATATTTCACTCCGACTCATTCATTTAACGTCTCATGTATATCAATATCACATCGATTAACCGCTTTAATATCTCATGTACATCAATACCGCCTCGACTCGCCCATAAAACGTCTATCATGTATATCACATTGACGCACGCGTTAAACGTCACTCATGTATATCACATCGACTAACACGTTTAGCGTCTCATGTACATCAATACCACCTTGACTCACCCATTTAACGTGTCACGTTAAGCAAAATCTCACCGGCTCGCCCCTATAATGAACAACTCCGTTTAACATAAATTAACGTAAAACAACACAAATGTACAGAGAAATCCACATATCACTTCAACTCGTGCGTTTAACGTCTAATGTATATCAATATATCACTTCGACTAACCGGTTTAATGTCACATGTATATCAATAGCACATCGACTCGCCCTTTAAATGTCTCTCAAGTGCATCTATATCACATCGACTCTCCCGTTTAACATCTATGTATATCAATATCACATCAACTAACACATTCAGCGTCTTATGTATATCAATACTGCCTCGACTAACCCGTTTAACGTCTCTTGTTAAGCAAATTCTCATCAACTCACCCGTTTAATGAACGACTCTGTTTATCAAAAGTTAATGAAAACCTTGCAAATGTACAAAGGAAGCCATATATCACTTCTACTAACCCATTTAATGTCTCATGTATATCAACACCACCTCGACTCGCTCGTTAGAATTCACTCGTGTACATCGCGCGTACTTATTCGTTTAACGTCTCATGTATATATCAATCAATATTACATCGTCTAACCGCTTTAAAAACGCATGTATATCAACACCACCTTGACTCACTCGTTAAACGTCACTCATGTATATCAATACCGTCTCGACTAACCAGTTTAATGTCTCCTGTTAAGCAAATTCTCATCAACTCACCCGTTTAACGAACGACTATGTTTAACAAAAATTAACGTCACTCATGTATATCATATCGACTCATTCGTTTAACGTCTCATGTATATCAATATCACATCGACTAACCGCTTTAATATCTCATGTACATCAATACCGCCTCGACTCACCCGTAAAACGTCTATCATGTATATCACATTGACGCACGCGTTAAACGTCACTCATGTATATCACATCGACTAACACATTTAGCGTCTCATGTACATCAATACCACCTCGACTCACCCGTTTAACGTATCGCGTTAAGCAAAATCTCACCGGCTCGCCCCTATAATGAACAACTCTGTTTAACATAAATTAACGTAAAACCTTGATCTGCAGCGAAGCACATGTTAAAAATCGTCTTTGAAAAATATTTGTTTAGTTTGAAAAATCTTAGACTCAACCCAGTTAATTTTCGTGTCGGTTTCAGGTCGGGTTTCGTGTTGAGTCAAAAATTACCACCCCTAGATAGATGTACACGTTTTTCTATGCTACACACAAACCGAAAAACAAGTACTATCATCACTAAGCAGCACACAAAGAAAGTAAAAGTCAAGAAAAAGACGGTACTGTTTGCACACAATACCCAAGAAACTCTCTTTGATGTCATAGTTCCTCCCTTTGTTAATCCACACCAAAACCCCTCATCTTTCTTAATCCTATATCAACAGTTTCTTTGGATCGTCTTGTTCGAAAGCTCTAACAGGTATATTTTCTTGTTTTGTTTTTTCAGTTTTTTATACTAGTTTTGTCAGTGTCTTTTGTTGATAACATAAGAGATTTTTTTGTTGATTTTATTAATATTTACAATGGGTTGGTTAAATTTTTTGTTAAGTGATGTTTGGTTAAAATTATGGATAGTTCGTGTTTCTTTATTTAGCGCGAACATATATTTTCCCTTAGACCTAATTTTTTTAAGAATGTTTTGCAACTACTGTTGCTAAAAAAGAATTGCATGCGAGTGTTTGTTTGTACTTTAGGCTAGATAGATACGGATCCAACATTTTCCAATGTAAGTAGATAAATATGAAATTGGTTACAGTATTTTGGAAAAAAAGTACATCCTTTATGCCCATTCGTGTGGCTGTCTCTTTTGTGTTAGTTAAAGGGTATTTGGTATTTTCATTTTTATCACATCTTATTTACAGATTTTTTGTCTATATATATATAATGTTAGGGTTTAGCCCTATTATTGATTCGAAGTTACTAGTAACTTGTATGCAGAAACAATGTTTGGAAATAAGTTTATCTGCAGCTTTGAACCAGAAGCTAATCTTGATAAAGAAATGGTAAGTGCACACAAACATATGCGCGTTTATATTCTAACTAAAATTATGGATTTTCATTGTTTGGAATTAATCTGTTTTTGGAAAACTTGTTAATACACTAAATTGGACAGGTCCTGCACCAGGGATACTTACTAGGAGGGTCATACCACGAGCATGACTCAATCTTTCTTCTGAACTGCTATGGAGTACGATGGCAAGTGGAGGTGAAATAAACGTATGCCAACACGATGTCTGTTGTCGGGCCTGTATGGTCAGACTTTGTGAGTAAGAACATTACCCAGGATGTTAAGTGTCTCCATTTTATTGAAGAGGGCGAGGACATGTTCTATGTCGCAATGTACGACAAATACGGGCTTGAGATGCATGGTTACAAACAAAAAAATCTTATGTTTTGGCGGTGCTTACTCAATGTTACAGAGAGATCCCGTAGAGCCCAAGTAATTAATATTGTATATTATCGATTTCTCTATGATTTTATATTAAGGTCAATCTTTTTTACTTCGTATTACTATTATGAAACAGACTTTACCATTGGTATTTGTGCCTAAAGTGTATTCTACATCGCAATCAAACACGGTGGATCTTTTCATTAAAGACAGGGAGTGCGAGGTGTTTATAGGTAAAATACCATCCGTGAATCGTCCAAAGACTTTCAAATTGGCCTTTTATGGACCTGATTGGTGGAGTATGATGAATGAGTTGGCCATCCGACCCGGTCAGTACTTTACGTTGACACTTGTGTGCAGAGGAAAGTTTAGTCTTACGGTTTTTAATAATGCGGGAGAGGCTCTTACGGCTTGTGAGAATTACGCCTCCTACGTGTTACGGAATTCAAATTGTCATATCAGACAAGAACCAGGTTCACACTTGTTTTAGATAATATTTCCATGCACATTAAAATAAGTGTATCATTTTGGTATATCTGTAACTATATTATGTATTGTTAATTTCAGATTAAAATTTGGAACGAATGGGCTGGTATTGCAATTGGAGGTGGCACACTAATCACGGTGATGAACGCAGAGCTTTTTACATAAAGCTGACCTCGGATGTTTTAATATTGTACCGAATCGTAAGTTTGCTATAATATGTTACTTGCGTGTTCACTTAGGTATATTTCACTAATATTGATATTTCATACTTTTAACAGTGCATATCAAAAGGCTTTGTCGACAGGCACGAACTACGCGGATATGCTTCAGCGGTTGTAAGTCACAGGGACAAAAAGTTTGAATTCAAGCTGTGTAAAAAATCAAAATATGTTGAGATGTTTTCGACAACAACACTGAGGGGCATGGTTAGATCTGGCTTCTGGCGTGACCAGTGGGTTCGGTTTTATCTTAGCAAGGACACAAGTGTGGAGGATGGAGTCGTACGCTTTGAAGTTTGCTGATGACGTACTCCTGGGCATCTTTGTAAGTGCTGTGTTTTGATAGGCTTGTAAAAAACTAGCATTGGTTAGCATGTATTTGCAGTGGGTAGGGTCAAATAGTTGCTTATGTTTATATAAATGAATGTTCCTGTGGTAATATTAGTTTTTCGGGTCACTGGGTCAGCATGTTCGTTGATTCATGCTACGGCTCGGATTCAGGCATGGGGTAAACCGGTATGGACCGGCGTAGATGACGTACTCCTACTGGCCCCTGTGTTGAAGCATGTTGTGCCTTCCCTTGTAGCTTAATTAGTTGTTTTGTTAAGCTTTAATAGTGTATCGGGTCAGCATATCCGTTGTAGGTCTTTCGGTAATCTACAGATTTTTGGAAAAACATTGTAATTATTTGTATATTGTTCCCTAAAGCTAGCGTTAGCCGAGCATCCCCAATGCTCAAGCTTTCCAATAGATTTTTAGCATTTAATGTCATTAATTTTATTACTTTTTAACTATCATCAACCTATTACTTTATCACTACAATGGTAAAGCTTTTTTTCAAAAGCTTTTAAGAAAGAGAAATGAGATTGTTTATGAAGTTTTAAAGCATAAAGGGATAGAAATATTCATTTAGTACAAAGCTCCAACCGGTTGAAGTTTTACAAGTCATTTTGAAAAGCTATCGTAAAAGTCATGTTTTGCAATGCAAGAAAGTCATTGAAAAGCTTTTCATAATAGTAAAAAGCTATTGAAAAACCATTGCATTGGAGATGCTCTTGTTTTGTGAAGTGTAGGTACGAAGTACGGTTTATGTTGATTATGGTATACACTGCTTTTTGTTGCTTTTATTTGTTCTTCTACCGGTATACCACACTGCATACACAACACTTATGTATATCAACTTATAAAAAATGTCATAATTTCTTGTTACTAAACTTAAAATATACACAATTTTTTATCCGCTTTTGCCTTTTTTTTGTCCAAATCACATTAATAGTATTAGGTGGATAGCCAACTACTTGCCCTAATTATCTTCCTGCGTGACAAGACACAACTGTTCATTGGTTTGATTGATAAACCTTACACTTCAACACCCTCTGTGGCTCTGTCCCTTGATATGCAATTTAACTCTACAAAATTTAGCTTTTGGTTGTACTTTACCTGACACGTGTACCTACAAGTTGACTAACAAAAAAAGGAGGCAAAGTTTGGCGCTATAAACTTTATTTTGCCACAAAGCTCAAAATTTCCCACTACCCCACTCCACCAATTTGGTTTTTATTTGTACAAAGGGACTGTACGTGGTTTGCCTCCTCTTTTCAATTTGATGTCTGTGGCAAAAGAAACTGTATAGCGCCAAAATTTGATCTCTTTTCACACAATAAACTAAGAGTCGAGAAAAGAACGAATTTTCCCACTACAAGTTGACTAACAAAAAAGGATGCAAACTTGACGCTATAAATTTTCCCACAAAGAATGAATTTTCCCACTACAAGTTGACTAACAAAAAGGATGTCTATGACTTTGATCTGTATATGTAATGGGGTTTTAATCTTTGGATAGAGTATAATGTCCCAATTAGGTCGGCTTTTTAGCAGTTTGTGGTACTAACAAAGTCATAATTAAATAGAAATCTTTCTACATAGGAGTACAAAAGTAAGCTTAAGCGAAAATATCTTACCAAACTATCTTTCTCTTTACGGCTTGTAAAAAATTTCACAATGAAAATAACAAAGAAAAAAGGTTTTAGAGTAGCATCTTTGTACATACATGTGGCTCCTTTGACCCCCCTTTTCCTGGTTTTTGACATTGTTAGACGAGTCGATTCTACTCTATTGCAGCTAAGCAACCAAAGATGGCTTATCGTCCTTCATGTTGTTAGCATTAGGGTTAGATGTGTTTATTTGCACAATGCAACTAAGAAGGAAACATGGTGACATCGCAGCATATGTGAACAAACATGATGCTGAAATGTCAAGTGTTTCTTTATTTGTGACACTTTTATGCTTCGAGCCTACAAGTCGTTTAAACGACCCGATTCTAGTGTATCCGGAGTTGTTATAGTTATAGTTTGAGGAATGAAGAAGTTGGGGGTGGTGGTGGTGGGGGTATTTAAGATGGATGAAAAAGTAAGGTAGATGGTTTTATTAAATGTAGAGTTAATTTACGGTAGGTGGTTTACTGGTTTTATTAAATGTAGAGTAAAATTATGGTAGTTGGTTTTTACTTTTTAGGCAATGTCATGAAGAGGGGTCGAAACTAAACGTCTAAACGTGAAAAAGATACTCAGAAAATGGCTCGACCCGGCCATTGAATTGCTCGACCCAAAAAAACTTAAAAATATCTATATCTATATATATAATAAAACAAAATCTTTTTGAATCTCCCTCCCACCCATTAATGACATCACTAATTATGTCATCAGTTATGTCATGAATGATGTCATAAATTACTTGTAAAATTCATCTCCTTTTTTTATTCTCCTATTTTTAAATTTAACTTTCTATTTAACATATTTGCAGGTTTTAACCCATGTTTTGATGATGTAGTCGAATCTAATGATTTTAACCCATGATTACATGAATTATTTATATAGATATTGAACGGAAAGAACGAGTCAATTCGCTAATTTATTTATTATATGTGCTTCTTGACGGGTTTCCTATTTGATATTCTTTCAACATGTTGTTGGTGGATTATATGTTCATTTATGAGAAGTTGTTATAATACGACTAACTACTACTCATTGTTCATTCTTTCGAAACTGATTTGTTATGTAAAGTACGTCTATTTGAAAAT
The DNA here is from genome assembly GCA_026074375.1 of Tanacetum coccineum. Classification (NCBI taxonomy): domain Eukaryota; kingdom Viridiplantae; phylum Streptophyta; class Magnoliopsida; order Asterales; family Asteraceae; genus Tanacetum; species Tanacetum coccineum. The sequence continues at coordinate 21,247 of BQNB010100455.1, forward strand.
GATTTATTTGTAAAGTACCTACAAGATCACAAATGAATATTTTTCTGTTTATAAATAAAACTTTTATTTAGCTACCCGCGAAATTCGCGGGTTTATAAGCTAGTAGTAGTAAATAGGATAGGTTATAAAGATCCCCCCCAAAAGAACAAACAAGTCCGTAACATCAAGACGGTGTGTCACAATCATAAATTTAAAAACTATTAAATTATCATCAAGTGTGGGGGGGGGGGTATGTATAAACTTTGCCAATAATCCAATGTATAGTAGTATATATTAATGTTGTGTTGTATACATAGCGCGCAAGAAAGAATGGCGTGCAAAACCATTTTGCGCATAAAGTAGATTTCGTAAAACAGTTTAAAGGGTTCATTTTGGTAACACACTTTTCTATGTGTCTGTTTTGGAAATTTCCTCTTAATTTTTTCCTATAGCACATTTTACATTTGACGACAATAGAATGTTTTAAGTATTACAGAGTATATGCTAGCTTATTAACAAGGTTAGTAAAAATGCTAATAGGTCGCTCAAAATAGATACACAACGATGCGAGCTTTTTTTAAACCAACCGAGTTCGAGGAGACGGGAGAGGCCGAGGTAGTATAACATAGTAACATACCACTAATCGAGCTCTACCTTACAAAAAAAGACTCACCAGAACGAAAATTTCATCAAGTAATCTTTAATGGCATATATATTTATATGTAAGTTGTTCTGTTTCTTTAAAAAAAGTGGATACATGAAAAGTTCACATCAATTCCAAATATTAATAAATATATACATTTTCCATATTGCTTCCCCTCTCACTAGTTGGTAGTACACTAATTATAGCGCACAAACCGATGCATAAATTAATAAAAATTAGATGAAAAACGGTAAATCGAGCCGAATGTATATCGATAATAAAAAAGGAAACGTTTTGCAAGTATTCCAATAATCACTCTGTTATCACACATATCCACCTATAATCATTTTAACACTTCTATCTCTTTCTTAATCCAAATCCAAAACCTCTCATCTTTGTCAATCCTCTCACATCCCTGTCTTTGGTACAAAGATTTGCATGCAACTGCATTTTAGTTATTTATGTTTCATGGATAAAGATCTTAGGTTTTTCTTAGCTTAATACGTAGGTAAATTATGAAATTTGTTTTTTTCCTATCCTCTATGGTTGGTATGTCTTTGTTTTAGAAAAGTACATTCATGTGGCTGTCCCCCCTTCTTTATGAGAAAGCTTTTTTTGGAAAGTACGGAGTATATACTTTTTGTTTTGTGGTCCTTTCTATAAGTTAACGGGTTTTATTACAATAAAATAAAATGGTCCCTTCAGCCTTTTTTGCCATTTGTAGAAGGGAATTGATTTGCACACTCAAAAATTTGATTGGGACACTCTATTATGTGCATTACATAGTTGTACTGGAGTTTACATTGTGTTTTATCTGCTTGTACTGTGAGTGTCCCAGTCATAAATAAGAGTGCAAATCACTTCCCTTCGTTAGGGTTTAGGTTTGTAACTGTATATCTAAATCAATATAACTATTATGCAGGAAGAATGTTTGGAAGTGAGTTTATCACGATAGTTGAACCAGGTGCTAAACTTGTTAATGGAATGGAAAGTCGGCATACACATATGTTTTTGCTTATGGAACCGACACATAGTTGTCTATGCAATTTATCTGTTTTGGAACACATGTTAGCCAGTAACTACTACATATAAATAATAAATTGGACAGGTCATGCACAAAGACTACTTACTACGAGGGTCATACCATGGGAATAATTCAATTTTTCTTCTCAACTACTATGGAGTACTATAGCAAGTGCAGCTTGGACGAGTGGGCCCATATAGAGTGGTTGTTATCGGGCCTGCATGGTCAGACTTTGGGTGTAGAAACGTTGATCAGGATGTTAGGTTGCTCTATTTTGTTGAAGAGGGTCACGACACGTTCTATGTGGCAACATACAACAAATATGGGCTAGAGAACCATGCTTACAAAGAAACAAGTCTTATGTTTTAGCATTGTTTACTTCGAGTTACAAAGAGGTCCCCTCGATTTCAGGTAATTAAAACATTATATGATATTATGAAACAAAATTTGCCACTGCAATTGGAGAAAAGAGTGTACCCTCCATCCGGATCACAGACGGTGGATCTTGTGCTCAACCACAGGAAGTACAAGGTATTGGTAGGGAATGTGCCACTTGAGAATTCTCGAAACATTCTTGAAATGTACCTTTATGGAGATGAGTGGTAGAAGATGATGAAGGAGTTGGATTTCCAACCCGGTCACTTGTTTGCGTTTACTTTGTTGCGCAGAGGGTTGTTTCATCTTACGGTTTTTAATGAGTCGGGAGAGGCTGTTACGGCAAGTGAGACTTACTCGAGTTACGTGTTAAGGAACGCTTTCTTTTATCTTGGAAGAAAACCTGCAGGTTAACACTTGTTTTATGAATTAATGTGTTTACGCACATTATACATATAATCTTAATCTTTCATTTTGATTTATCTCTAACCAAATTCTATATTGTTAATATTAAAATACAATGTCTAACGAATGGGGTGTTTTGCAATTGGAGGGGTCATACATCTCACGGTCGCAAGGACAGAGCATTTTACAAAAAGCTTACAGCGGAGACTTTAGAAAAGGGCCTAATCGTATGTGTGTTATATAATACGTTAATTACGCGTAAACAATAAATATATTTATCGACACCTATCTTTCGTACAATATAATAGGTTATACCATCAGACATTGTGAAAATGTACAAACTGTACGGATATGCTTCGTCGATTGTAACGAACAGAGACGCACAATATGAATTCGAGTTGCGTTGGGGTAAGGTGTCAAATTCGCTTGAAATTTATTCCTCACCAATCCTGAGGAAAATGAAGGAGATGACAGGGTTCATGGTTGATCAGTGGGCTCGCTTTTATCTTACTGAGGGGACAAGTTTAAAGGATGGAGTAATACGCCTTGATGTTTGCTGATATGGTAACTGTTGTCTTTTGGTCGGTTGGTAAAACATGGCAGTTATATTTTGGTGTTCTTTTGGTTAGTATGTATATATTGGTAATGGGTAGGGTCGAACAGCTGGTCTATGTTTGTACATATGCATGTTTATAAGCTTAGGTTAGTTTCGGGTAAGCATGTTCATTTTTTCCATGCTACAGCTTGGATTCAAGCATGGGGGCGTAATCCGTATGGGTTGGCGCACAGGATGATGTACTCCTTCCATGCTACTATTTTGGATTCAGCAATATTGTAACCCGGTATGGATTGGCGTACTCCTACCGGACCCTGTGTTGAAGCGTGTTGATGTTTAGTTTATGGTAGTGAATATTAAAGTTTGTTGTTACTTGAAATGCCATGTTGAGTGTTCTTTAATGTTACTGAATGCTATTATCCGCCTTGTAATTTTGTAAAACAACTAAGCGCGCCTCTTATCGCCAAACA
>BQNB010100456.1:0-22969 GCA_026074375.1 Tanacetum coccineum
GGGGCCATGTCTTCAACCCGAACGCACCCTTGGTGCTACCACAGCCAAACGCACCGGCGGGTGGGTTTTTATCAAAACCAACCGCTCCCCGATGGGTTGATATTACAACCACACGCGCCCCCGTGGTGATGCGTGGCTGTGGTTGTGGTGATGGCATCACGGCTGTGACATGAAGGTGATGATGCGAGTATGATAATGATGATGGTGATATGATGATGATGATGATGATGATGCGATGGTGGTGTTTGGTGGCGGCTGTGGCAGTGGTGGTTTCGGTGGCAGAGGTGGCGCGTGGCGGAGAGTGAGTATGGGGATCGGGTAGATCCGTTGATGAGGATCACATTTGGTGTTCGCCGGAAAAATCCGCCGGAAAAGTTTTCCGGCGGCGGTTGGCCGGAAAAGGTGGCGGCCGGATATAATGGGAGAGAAGGGAGAGAGAGATATAAATGTGGTGTGTGTGTTATTTTTATAAAATGAAATGAAATATTATAAAAGTTTTATTTATATTAAAACTTTTAAAATAAGTGGCAAGTGTTTAATAGTTTAGGGTTAAAATTGAAAATATTACCACAGGGACCATATGTGTAATTGTTGTGTAAATTTTATAAGATATTGGTTCGGGGCTCATTTGAGCGACTTAACGGATGAACCAACGCACGAAACTTGCGCCATTGTCTTCCAAATCATTTTTCCGATAAAAATGAGTATTCGCTTGATAATATTTCATAAATATTTTATAACATTTAATAAAATATCTGTTATTCATTTTGTGGACCGGTTTTGCCTCGTCCGAAATAAAAATGGATTTAAGCTCGAGTATTCGCGTTATCAACAACGCTTTTAATTAAAAATGATGACTAATTTATTTAATATTTTTATTAAATAAATACTGATAATTAAAAACAAATTTAATTATTTTTGTGTGTCCGCGTTGTATGTTGTCCGTATAATCTTTGCGGTGTTGTTTTAGCCCTTTTCGGCTCGTTTCCAGGTCTCGGGCAAAACTGAAAAGTTGTCAGGAATGTTGTTTTACATCAAATTGCTTTAGAGTCCGAATAATGAAAACGTGCTTTAGATGGTCGTTCTTATAAGTCAAGCCAGACCCTAAAAGTCAAAGATTGAAATCGTCATTCAAAATTTCAAAAATTCTCGGATGTTACATGCATTGGAGTCCAAACTTTACAAGATTGCATTCATAGATTTCTTCTTACACTCAAACTATCAAATCTCGTTGTATTATTTTAGTCTTACATTTTGATGCAACTTTGGGACAAATGTTATAACAAATTTCAATTTTAATCAAATTAACAAGATTACATTACAAACGACTCATTTAGAGGTCGTTCTCTTGTAACTTGTGCTATTGTAATATGAAGTAACACTCCCGGACATATTTCCATTGTGACCCATTTTGGGGGTGTTACAGATTGGTATCTAGAGCCAAGGTTATAGAGAACTAGGTTGCATATTTTACCTAGACTATAACTGTTTTCACAAAATTACATCACATCAAACTTTTTCATGTGCATACACACTTCTTGCTTACTTGCTTACATTACTTGCTTACACTACTTGCAAACATGACTTATATATATTTACCATTCGTCTTGCATATATATTTACTACTAGCACTTTTCTTCAAGAAATATGAAGACACTATGGTCTTATAAAACCATTTTATGATTTTACATAAATACCGGATTACATAACAGTTAAACCATATCATAGTCCGGCACGGATCCCATTAGTTATCATATAATCAATCACTCCCGAGTTAAATACCCGCCCATACTGTTGAAACACCTACATCATCTTGTAACCCGTCTTACCTAGCGAAACCTAAGTTGGAACCATCATAGACTTTATTTCCTATAAGACTTCATATTCATACCTTCTTTTAAATTTTCGTTGTACTATGTGGATGATTTAAAATTATCTATCAAACTCACGTGTTGTAAAAAAATTTCGCACCAAGTTTTACATCAATTCTCCATCTATGTCATCAATCCACTCCTCTAAAAATATTATAACTTATATAACATGATCATATAAGCAGATAAACCATTTTACTATCATTGACAAATTATTTCACTAACATTTTATAAACTACCTTACAATCATTTTACTATTACCTTATAAACTATCTCATTATTATTTCACAATATAATAAACTGCATTGCTTTCATCATATAAACAAATATTTTTTGCACTATTTTGACGAAAATGAGCGTTTCATCGTTAGTCCTCAATTGTACATAGCCTGATTACCTATGTCTAATTTAGGAAGGACCATGCCATGCTGAGAGTAGTCACCTTGAAACTTTTATCAAAAATCAAATTTTCACTTATATCCCCGAAATGCAAAATTTTTGTGTGTGTATTCATAAAATGTGTTTGTCACGGGAAACTGAATTAGAAATCATAGTAACTATGTAGACTTTTACACTGCCTTACTACATAGATTCAACATCATCTTACACCAAAATCCTTTATCGAAAAGTTGAGACGCATCGCTAGTCACCCTAGGGCAATCCACCAACGAGCTTACTCATCATTATGGAAATTAATAAAGCACCCATTCAAAGTCGGCCTAATGCCGTAGAACTTAGTATTGTTAACGCCATCATAGGTATAGATTAATTATCACCCTAAAAGGACAAGTATTATAGCTGATGCTCTAAATAAAAAGAAACAAGGAAAGCCGCTAAAAGATAAACTTTGGTCATAATGATAAATTTGAACCTACCATCACAAATCTTGGAATGCTCAAGTTAAGCGATTAGGACGGAGAATGTTGAGAACAAAAATCTTAATGGTATAAACAAAGAGTTAAAACCCGTCCTAATGATACTCTCTATATTAAGATAACAAAGTTGATTAGCACATATTAGGAGGATTAAGATGAGTATCCGCACCTCTTTACCAACACCACTCCGGAAGGCAACTCAACCTGAATTTCAGGACGAAATTCTTTTAACATGGGGTGACTGTATAAACTCAAAATTATTTATTTTAAACATTTACGCGTTTATTTATAATTTCAACCGTTTAGTTAAATTGCGTAAACTAAAAATCAACAATCAACGTAACCGGCATCAAACAAATAAAAAATTACGTCAATCAAGTGTTATATTATTTTTATGAAGATAATTTATAACTTTTTATATTTTATTTTTATACGTTACGTAAAACGTTTACGTTTCGCGTTTTGAGCTTTCATGGATGCATGTAAAGTATACCACCTTTACCAATACCCTTAATATTTATACCTTATCAAAAATTTAACATTTCCCTCCCCCGTTTATACTTATATGGATCGGCCCCTTATGGTCTATACAAGAAAAGTATACAACTTATTAGCTCATACCTTATACCATGTGCTAGCTAATATCATGTACCAAATATCAAACCAACTATCTTACAAGATACTTACACAAGCTAGCATTTCCATACTTTTTTACACATTACCAAATGCCTTACAATCCCACACCCCTCATCCTTGATTTCATGGTTAATTTGTACCAAATGTTCCCTAGATATTTTTCTATTCTTGCATATATACTCAACTAGGAAAAAAATACTCTCATTTTATCACTATCAAAAAACACACAAACTTCCTTTTCTCTCTATAAGCTCATGGCACCAAATGAGCTTCCAACACAATCTATAGTTTTCATTTTATTCATTTTACAAGTATACAAGGTTAATCAATGGTATAATCTAAGGTGTTCCAAATTAGTTTGCAAGTTAGGGTTTTCATTTCTAAACAAGGGTTTTTCAAGATCAAGTTAGGGTTTACATATTCAAGATTTGGGGTTGTTATAAAGATTTTGGGTGTAGAATCAAAATCTAGTGTTCCTTTTGTCCACAATACTTTGTAAGCATACTACTTTCACTCTTTTGATTTTCATATATATTGATATTGATATTTCATGTTCATATACTTACATTATGTATTTTTATATATAACCGTCTTAATTATAAAGTTATATCACCAACTAGTTTACTTTTATAAACATTTGCAAATAAATCAAGAACACCACTTACTTATGATTTTAGACATGTGGTTAGGTTTATAATTCATAAACAAGCTTATTTGATCATATAATTATTTCATGATATTGTGAAGTGTTGAATGGGATTAGGTTAGTGGATGATTGTGGATTTTGAAAGTGGTTGAGGTATATAGACTAGTGGATTCGTGGTATGAAAATGGAGTAGAAATACTTGGCGAAAAGTGTGAAAAATACCTTTAGGGACAACAGCTATATAGCAGTTAGTTGCGAACATTTTATTAAGTCAAAACCTTAAAAATATGTTAGTACATCTTAACCCGATTCGGTGCATATAAAAAACTCAAAAAACGGATGTAAAATGAAGAAGTTATGGCCAAAACTAGATTTGAAACAATACCGACAAAAACAGTTTTTCGGTAAAAGCTGGCAGAATTTTATTTCGTGTTTTGAACTATTTTTGGTTCTGAATCGGCTTAAGTATAAAACAAAAATGTTACTCGGAATGATGTTTTGCTTAAAGAACGCAAGTTACTAAGCCTAAAAGTGTATAAAAATTGAGATAATCATCATAGAAACTAGGTAATCATTTATATAAAATTTCTGCACTATTTTCTTGACATGAATGGTGTTGATTCGTTTGGACTATAAAAACCTTAAGAAATATTTTAGCATTACTTGTATAATATTTATACACGGTTTAAAACCTCATAAATATTATTTTATAAGACACTTGAACTACATATTGTGTCACTTTATAAATAATAAAAATATTAAATCAAGCGAAATAACTATAATTAATTTTATATCTATTAGAAAATATTTTGAAGACATATACTTGGACATTAAAAAGCAAACATAACTTAAACATTGTTTCAACTCTTATAGCTAAACGAAAACTATTAGGTGGTGATATAACTTTATAAATTGCATTGCGGTATTTATTTTCAAGTACATATTTCTTATACGACATATAATTAATTGGGTTGCATTCCAGATCATTCATGACGTTTCACCTTATTGATTTTGCTATAATCAATACATTCACTTAAGGTGAGTTTCGTGGCCCTTATTTTACTTGTTTTGAACTATTTTGGGGAGAATGCCTGCTCATTTACAAACTCGTTTACATACCCATTTACAAATTCGTTTATATATTCATTTACAAACTCATTTACATACTCATTTACAAACTCGTTTACATACTAATTTGCAAACTTGTTTACATACTCATTTACCAATCTCGGAGTGAGATTCATTACATTGCTTTGTTTTACATAGGGATGCAAGTGCATTTTTAAACATAATTACGTAGCGTGTCTAAGTAGCGATAACCCACAATGCTCACTATCATGAACTGTTAATTACTGATTGTTGGGATTCTTGATTTGATGAGACAAAGTGAATAAAAGAATGAAACAAAAGGACTTAAATGCAAAAGAAGAATTCTTCAAAAGATGGAAAATTTTGAAGATTTCAGAAGATCTTCTTAAGAAGATAAAGATACAGAAGATAATATTATATGTTAGGAAGATATTATTTGTTCTTATCTTTTATAATTTGTTCTTATCCTTTGTAAACCTAGATATCTCTAGTATATAAAGAGATATCAGACATATGGTTTTAGGCATCCAGAAACATAGAGCTCTCCCAATGAGAGTCTAGAAAAACGTGTGTGTGTACACATTTATTTAGTAGTAAGATAGATAGTAGTTAATAGATAGTGTAGCCTCAAGGATCTCTTGATCCCTGTTATAGTAGGTAACCGTATTATCTTAATCAAATAATATTGGGGCTTGGTGTTTAATAGTAAAACCTTGTTTAATATCATTGTGTTCTTTGATTAATTTCGCTGTGCTAATTCGTATCAATGATATTTGTAAAATATATCCTGGATGGGCTTAAAACGATCTCCATAATTGTGAAGATCTTTGAAGCTCCGATTGTTTAGATCTTATATCTAGGATTAATAATAACATTGAACATAGAATATGTATAGTAGAATTAACATAAGAACAATGATATTCAACAAGGTGTTTCTTCATTAATAACCAAACGTTCCTAACAGCCCTAATTCTAGATGATCAATTCTAGAACGTGTTATCTAAACTATAACAAGGAATCAAAGATCCTTGAGGCAGAAACATACATATTCTACGCGTCCAACTTAAGACTTGACCGCCCTAACACACACAATACTTTTCTGTGTATTTACATCTGACACACAAAAAACCATACTACCTAATATCTCATTAAATATTTAAGAATATTAGGTTTAAAAGGATAAGAACAAATAAAGAATTAAAAAATCCTTTTTTAAAATTAAGTTAATCTTTAAATCGTCAAAATCTTCCATCTTTTGAAGATTCTTCCTTTGGCCTTTTAAGTCCCGTCATCTTTCATATTTTTGTCTTATTCAACTCCAAATATAATTCCCAACAATCTTCCCCTAGTTGATAAAGACAAACCATGATAAGCACAACCCTTCCCTGAAGCTAATATATATATGAAAGAATAAGGATCCATGCAATTCTACTAAGGATCTGTAAGTTGCACATCTTCTTTGTAAATCTTCTTTCCCTTTTTGTCATAATCAAATAGGGGACTAAAGTATGCAGCTTTGATTTCGACAACCACGAACCACTATCACACTCCTAATCCAGCCTTCCATCAACTCAAATTACCCTCCATGACGCACCTTAAGATAAATGAACTTGAACAGTAGAAACTTAAACTAGCAGTAGTAACAATGACTTACAGTAGTAAAAACCTTCACCTTATGTGGTACATGTAAATGGTTAAACATTTTAACAATAAGCTTCCCTTGAAACCCATATGTTAACCATTTCTTGAATCTTCAATTCTGTAGGCTCTATGTAATGATCACTGATTTATAGAAATCTTACTAATTTATAGAAAGATCATGAATTCTACAATTAGTCAAACCCTATAGGCTAGATAGTTGGCGCAAATATCTCAACGGCTATATTTAATTAAGAAAATTTTGTTATGCCTCAAACAGTACTAACGGTCTTCTAGCTGTACTAAGTTTGGCCTAGCAGTACTAACTTCAAAGCCCAGCAGTATTAAAACATAGCCAGCAGTACTAGGTAATGCCCAACAGTACTAACTTGGAGATAGCAGTTTTAACCTTAATTTCATCCAAAAATCATTTCCATTACCAAATCTTGGCACTCACAATCTCTCTTTCTGTTTTTATGCTCACATTATCTCTCAATTCTTTTTGCTCACCAATTCACTCTTTATGTTTTTATCACACAACTCTCTATCTATTTTTCATCTCACTATATCTCTCTTTTCTTTTTCTCACCAATTTAGACAGTTTTGTATAATGTGCCATTAATTCCATAAGTTTCATACTGTCCTCCCTACTTCTAAGTGTGTTAAATCTTGAGAGAGGTGGATCATTAGACTATTTATGGTATCTTGGCACCAGGGACCACTACCTGAACCAGTTCCCTAAGGACTTGGCTCATTAAGTGTTGCCATGGATTGGGTCCTATTGATGTTACCACTGGATTGCTCTGCTTCTAAGCTAGAAGCAGTAATGGCAACACTTTCCATTCTGTCACCCAACTCCTTATGGACAACCTCATTACCAATCTTTACAAGGGGACCACTAGACTGAGATATCTTGGTGTCCCGACCTCTTTTGACATGCCTAGATGTTTTTTTTATTCTTTTTAACACACTTTTGATATTGCATGTCCTTCCATCTATGCTTGACTGTATATTGACATAAGTGGCCTCCTCTTAAACAATACTTTAGAGGTGAAGTTTTCAACATCAGGTATTTAATATGCTTAGCCTGCAGGTGTTAGTCCATAGCCAAAAATACATAATCCAAAGTATTTTATTCTTGACAGTATTAAGTATGACTAACAGTTTTAATAAGTAGTCTTAAATATAACAAGCAGTACTAATTATACTTAGCAGTACTAATTGACAAGACTAACAATACTAATCCTTTACAAAACTTTTACAAAGACATAAAGAGATGTAGACATTAAGGATTAAGCTTTCTAATACTTGAGACCAAGTACTGAAAACTTCCAGCATCAAAACCTTTTGTAAGAAAATCTACAACATTATGATCAGTATGAATTTTAACCATTTGTATTAACTTTTTAGCATTGCAATCTCTTATAAAATGATGCCTAATCTCAATATGTTTTGTTTTAGACTGTTAAACAGGATTTTCAATAATGCAGATAGTACTGATATTGTTAATATTAATGATAGTATTCATGAAATTATACCTATAATCTAGCAATTGATTTTGAATCCCGAGTACTTGTCTACTCATACTAACAGAATCCACATAATCAGCTTTAGTATTGTGAGTGGCAACCACAGTTTGTTTCTTAACACTCATGATATCAACCCTATTTCCTAAAAATTGACAACCGCCTAATTAGACTTCGTATCTTGAGTTCTCCGAGCATAGTCACTACATATATAGCAACTAGTTCAAATGGAGAATCCTAAGAATACCAAAGGCTTAATGTTGGTTTCCTTTCAAATATCAAAAATTCTCTGATTGCGCTAAGAGATGGAATGTCTTGGGTGTAACTTAAAAATCTGGCACAATCACATACTACAAACATAAATAATATCTGAGCCTAATGCTGAATACATCAAAGACCCAGATCAATAGATCTATAGAGATGTACATTCAACATCATCAGCATCTCCATCTTTGACTCAAGGCTTTCAAAATCAACTGGATATAACAGACTTTACATTAGTGTATTAAATTTATTCAAATCTCAGCTACAATATATATCCCTGACTGATAAAAATTCTCATCTTCCCTTCTGTGTCACATGTAAATCCAAGAAAAAAAGAAAAATAATTCACCCATAGAAATCATTCTGAAACTTATCCTTCATAAGCTTCTCAATGTATTACAACAACTCTTTTGTTTGTAGAAGTCCAAAGATAATGTCATCAACATATACATGTACAAGCAAAATATCTCCTTTTTTCTTCTTGATAATAAATGTCTGATCTATCTCCCATCTTTTAAACCCTTTATCCAACAATATTAGCCAAAGTTTCATACCATCTCTGGAGCTTGATGTCAATCCATAAAAGTGCCTTACCAGCCTTGTAAACTTTGTCTGGATGGTCAGGATCTTTAAATCCCCCCCTGGGTTGAGTAACATAAACATTCTCCTCATGGTTTTTCCAAATAGAATGCACTCTTCACATCCATTTGATATACCAAAAAACCCATAAAAGAAGCATAGGCTAAAAACAATCTTATTGCCTCAATTCTTGCCACATGAGCAAAAACTTCTTCATAGTCTATACCTTCTTCTTGTCTATGACCCTGTGCAACCACCTGCTTTATTCCTAATCACAATACCAAATATTAATACCCAAAATCTTTCATCTTTCTTATTGCTGAAACTCATTTTGTTCCATTGGCCCTCTTCCTATCCATTAGCAAATCCACAAGTTTCCAAACAGTTGGAGGCTTGAATTGCAAAAGTTCTTCCTAGCATTGCTTCCATCCCAAGATGTAACCAATAGAGGCATTAGCAATGCTTGTGAGTTCAATATGTGATAAGAAACAAGCATATAAACAAGTATTCAGGGTATCATGTGATTTCTGTTTATATACAGCACTGAGAAACCCTTGTTTAGAAGTAGATTTTGTCATTCTTCTTTATAATAAGACTTCACACTCCAATAATCACATTTTAATTGGTGATCTTGTCATGATTCTTGTATGGGAGTGTTGAAAACTATTTTTTTTTTTAAAAAAATTTAAAAAAAAATTAAATTTAATTTAATATTATATTGTTAATAAAAAAAAAAATAATAAATTAGAATTAGTGATGTTCCCCAAATCAACTTCTGGTTCATCTCATACACCGAAGAACCTGAACTTGAGTGGGTTCCTCAATGTAAGACTATAGCTCCTAATTTGAACATGTCTATAGGTCTATCTAGTTCATGTGAACTAGCAGTATTCACTGATGGATCAATAATATTAAGTTTAAAATGACTAGTATTAACTCTAAGACTGCATATTGACAATGTTATTTCCAAAGCCTTAAACTTCCTTAGGACGCTATCCATGCTTCAACTATCTCTTTTATCATCAACTCTCATATGGGACCAACTTCAACTTGCTTTTATCATCAGTAAGTAGATTTTAGTTCACCATTAACCAACACTTATGGAATGTGAATCAAAAGTATGAAGCATCTCCAAATTGGCAATCACAATGCAATACTTAACTGATTCTTTTCTTCTTCTGATAAATGTAACCTGCATTAAGTTTCTCCATTTACCAACAGATTCATTTAATATACCTGCAAATACTAACATAATTCATAGATTGGGTTAGAGAATCAATATCAAACAGCCACTTTAGACCATTCCCTTTTCTATCAAGGCCTTATACTCCTAAAAACCCAATATCAATGTTTTTCTTCTTCTAACCCTCCTGTTCCTTGTGTTGTCTACCCTAAGAAACTTTACTACTCAGAAATAACCAACAAAGAAACCTTCATTACTTTACCACAAACTTGCTAATTATCTAAAATATTAAGAATGGTAACATGACATCCAAATGGTCTCATAAAGCATAGAGCTGGTTTAAAACCTCTAAAAAGTTCATAAGGTGTCTTGTTATGAGGCTTGAATACTAAGACCCTATTTTGTACATAGCAAGCAGTACTAACTGCTTCAGCCCAAAATGTGATAGGTAACTTAAAGTCAGCTAACATGGTTCTAGCAGCCTCAATTATTGTCCTATTCCTCCTCTCAGCCACACCATTTTTCTGAGGAGTCCTAGCTATACTGTATTCCCTCTTAATACCTTTTTCTCTGCAAAAATCATCCATAACTTTATTCTTAAATTCTATTCCATTATCACTCTTGATTATTTTCACTTTCTTATCCACTAGGTTTTCTATTTCTTTAATAAAGTTCTTGAGAATCTTACTGGTTTCATCCTTAGTTGTTAAAACGAAAACCTAAGTAAACCTGCTATAAACGTCAGTGACTACTAAGCAATACTTCTTATGCATTAAACTACACACAAAGGTTGGACCAAAAAAATCCATATGAAGAATAAACAAAGGCTTAGTAATTGGATTCAGAACTTTGGACTTACAAGAAGCTCTGTGTTGCTTCATTTTAAGACAAGCAACATAGGTTTGGTGATTTTCAAAATGTTTTGTAGGCAAACCTCTTACAAGATTATCCTTAACAAGCTTATTTATGTTCTTAAAATTAATATGACCAAGTCTCCTATGCCAGAGCATTGATTCATCTGATGTAGCCTTTGCAACAAGACAAGTTAAACTCTTTAGGAACAATGTTCTTCATATCAAAACTGTACATGTTGTCCTTTCTAGGAATTTTAAGAAGTATCTGACTTTCATCAGGTAACATAAAATTAGGAGATAAGACAAGACATTCAGTGTCAGTAAAAAGGACATAGTTCTTTTTGTCACACATCTGTGAGACACTAAAAAGGTTGAAATTTAACTCATTGATAAAGTATACATCTTCAAAATCAAGGCTATCAGTTTTAAGTGTTCCTTTACCAGAAATTCTACCACCATGTAGTCAAACTAAGTATAACGAACTTGATGTAGAAGTAGAACAACCCAAACTTGTGTCTTATATCTTGTACTATCCATGTGACTCCAAACTTATAAATAAATCTGTGAAATATAAGTAGATCGCAACCTCTTTACAAAAATCCTCATCTTTTATGAGACACCAGACCAAATTGATAGCAAATGTAAGCTTTGAGCACCATAAGAAAAATCACACACCTTTGCTAGATTTATCAAGTCTTTGTCACATCGTTTCTAAGTATGAACAAGTTATATCCAAATGTTGTAAGCCATTTGAGATATGATAAGAACACGTACCCAAGTAATTCTACTTCAACTTCAAATAGGTGATAAATAACCATCTTCATAATCATTTAAACCAATAAAGTGCGAGCCTTTAAATCTGTTAAGAACATCAAAAACCATTCATCCAAAAACTTTCTTCCTGTGTATGTTGTCCGATAAACCAACCGATAATCAAAACTCGTCTCTGTCCAATATCGGTAAATGCTAATAGTTTAAATTATTTCTCGGACGAAGCAAGCAGTACAAATACCTTCAAGCGGTATTAACAAACTGATAGCAGTTTTAATCTCCTTGAAGCCCACATGTTGAGGCCCAACAAAACAGTACCTTCTTTTGCTTCTTTGTTTAATAGAAGTAGTATTAATTTGTATTTGTTGAACAATACAAATACACCAAAACGTTTAAAACCCTTACTTCTTTGCAATTTGCCATATCATCCTTATTCAAACAAACAGTAGTACAAATTCAACACGCCAGCAACATTAATATATATCAATGCTAAATGAGGCCTGGCTTGTCAAAATCTCACGAGCCTAATACGAGCAGTAGAAACGTGACACTGTTCCAACAGCAGCATTAAACATGAACCTGGCAGTATTAATTTAATTAGCAACACTTTTTCTGTCACAAAACCGTCACTAATGTGTCACTAATACACATTCTCCTCCCTCCCAAGCTTTTAGTGACGCATTAACTGTCGCTGATCTGTTGCTAAATTGTCACAAATTCTAGCAGTAGTAATGAATACTTATCTTTTGATCCCATCCAACATTAAATCGAATACAACATTAAGTTATTCGTTGACATCACAAAGTATATGAAGCTAGCAGTAGTAATCATAAACACTTAAACCCATGGAAGCATTAAAAATTCATTCGAACAAAAGCAGTACTAATATTATAACGAGCAGTAGTAATGCTTTCCTTATAGCAGTACTAATTACTTTTGGCAACATTAATACATTAAACATGTAACGAGCAACACTAAGCACACAACTAACAGTTGTAACCTTTTCACCTTTGTTCGATAATAACCAGTAGCTCACCAAATTTGTTTCTTTTTGTAGCGTGCAATCCATGTGTCTTCTAATTTCTTGTTGCTTGACCTGCTACTTCCTTTTAATCAAGGACGAATTCATTAGCTTGACCAATTTAGGGTTTATAGAAAAACCCTAATATCAACAAACGTGCAATGATTTGAACCAAGCTTCAAATATACAAACACGACACCACATTCCTTGATAAATTCGACACCAATAACAACCTTGTGATCCTAGATATCGAGAGCCACCAGGCTCTAATACCAGTTGTGAAGATCTTTGAAGCTCTGATTGTTTAGATCTTATATCTAGGATTAACAATAACATTGAACATAGAATATGTATAGCATAATTAACATAAGAACAATGATATTCAACAAGGTGTTTCTTCATTAATAACCAAACGTTCCTAACAGCCCCAATTCTAGATGATCAATTCTAGAACGTGTTATCTAAACTATAACAAGGAATCTAAGATCCTTGAGGCTGAAACACACAAATTCTAGGCGTCCACTTAGAGGACTTGACGCATAGACACACACACACTTTTCTGTGTTTTACATCTTGACATACAAAAAACTATACGACCTATATCTCTTTATATACTAGAGATATTAGGTTTACAAAGGATAAGAACAAATAAAGATATTAATAAATCTTTTTAACATTTAAGTTTATCTTTAGAATCTTCAAAATCTTCCATCTTTTGAAGAATTCTTCCTTTGCCTTTTAAGTCCTTCATCTTTCATATGTTTTGTCTTATCAACTCAAATATAATTCCCAACACTGATGTAAGCGCGTGTGTTATAATTAGATCTATTTGGGTTTGACATCCCCGTCTAGGTAAGTTATACTTACTTGTCAAATGGACGTATACCATATGGGAACATTTTGGATGTTATGGGTTGACATCTACATTGGGTACATTTATGTGTATTAAATTACATACATTTTCAAGCATCAGTTTCATGAGCTTAGTGTAGTCATAATTACATTTTGTGATTTTGTATGTGTCACAATAGTCACACACTTTATAAATCTTGATGTCCAACATTTATACTTAAACATTTTACTTGATACTGTGGTGAAGCCGTTGACACTATACTCTTTTGGTCCTACATTTACATTTACATAAATCTATGAACTCACCAACTTTATGTTGACACTTTTAAGCATGTATTTCTCAGGTGAATTAGATGATTGGCTTATCTGATGTGCATTGAAGTCCAAACTTTACAAGATTGCATTCATGGATTTCTTCTTACATTCAAACTATCAAATCTCGTTTTATTATTTCAGTCTTACATTTTGATGCAACTTTGGGACAAATGTTATAACAAATTTCAATTTTAATCAAATCAACGAGATTACTTTACAAACGACTCATTTAGAGGTCGTTCACTTGTATCTTGTGCTATTGTATTATGGAGTAATGCTCCCGGACATATTTCCACTACGACCTATTTTAGGGGTGTTACATCTACTATAGCCACCGGCACACTCATTTTTATTGGATTATTTATAAGGAGAAAACGGATAGGCTTTATCCTCTCACAATGTAATATAAGGTTAGGTGTGCTCAGTTAATATCTATCTAGTTAAGTATTGAAAAACATGTCAAAATTTTAAAGATGAAACATTTTTCATTAAAAACTACAAAAATAAAGGCAAGTATAATCAAGCGGATGTCTATTTCTAATCCCTTCCCCCCATTTGAGTCAAACTAAGCATATAAAATAAAAGTGGAAGGGTTAGAAATGAAACAAAAAACTCCATTGGATTTACTCGGTATGATCAATGTATAGCATGTCCTGACACATGCTTCAAGTATGCTTCCTCGAGCAACATCTACTAGTAGCTCATCATCACCTTCGGTATAGCATTTAACTAATACGGAATTGAAGTGCTTCCATTTTAGCCATGTATCATCCTAGCACCATTCCATGTGCATCAACCTGTATAGCTACAAGAAAACTAATACCAACGCGTAAATCCAGATAGAAGCAAGATAGCACAAAAATGTACAAACAAGACATACAAGGAATGAAATAAATCCTAACTCACTCTCGTAGGAATTACGGTTGCATTTAGCGTATGCAACAAGCCTTTTAAACTCCTTAGTATCTCAAGTGGACAAGTGAAGTCTCGTGGGGGTTTTCAGGGAACATACCCACAAAGTTCAAAACTAAATTACAAGGCTTTGAAAATGTTTTGAAATCGATTTTGAAAAATTATGTCACAAGGGAAGACTACGGCGTAGCTAAGGAGATCAACTACGCCGTAGTTAGGTTGCAATGGGCACTTGTATTCCTGGGATATAGGGGCTATGAAATAGCTATGGAGATCAACTACGTCGTAGCTACCTACTGAGAATAATTCCCAAGATTTCCAAAATTTTCAAAATGAATCGAGAACTTCCTTGTACTCCTCTAGTCTTTTCCCAACTATAGCAACCTGTAAAAATTATAAACAAAACAAACCAAGCCAACTAAAGTAATAAGACAAAATAATGCATAAATGAAATGATGAGTCGTCTCCCGGCAAGCACTTTTCTTTAATTTCGAGTCTTTAAGTTAGACTCATGCTATCATCTCCTTGCTCCAGTCACTTCCATTGCTCATATCATCGAGTTTCTTGCCAAGTTCACTTCAACTTGTTATTTCTGCTTAACCTACAATATCACTACCTATGCATTACATGTGTAAAAACATTTTAGCAAGAGCAAACCAAAGAGCATTCTTAACTTGAAGCTTTTGATTTAATTTTGAATTCAAAATGATTTAAATTGCAGAAGTGATTTTCAAAATCCAAGTTATTAGTTTCAACAATTCATTTCCCCAAGCATTGTAACAATCTTGAACAACTTTTTAGAAAAATTTCACTTAACATTCACACATAACACATAGATCAACCACCGTCATCTACTCGAACGATTATCACACCATGTTTGAAATTTTTAGAATTTTAAAAGCACATTTGTTTTTATGTCTAAAAACTAGCTACACCGTAGCCAGAACGAACTAGCTACGCCAAACACACAAACAAACAAGCACACAAACATTTAGAATTAAAAATAGAGTTTCAAGCACACACAAGCACACAAACATACAAACAAGACACACATACACATATTTCAATCAAATAACTAAAAATACAAAAACCATTCCCCGACAGCGGCGCCAAAAACATGATGCGTATTTTATTTAAATAAATTACGTCAGGTTTTACATTTATAGAACCCTAACTACATAGACTATTTCTACGCACTAAAGAACAGTGTACCTTATCGTGTAATAATGTAGTGATTGGTAAGTACGGGTGTCGACCCTAAGAATGGTTTGCACCCTCTAGTTGTCTAATTGAAATAATCTACCTAAGAAATAAGTAAATAAATGCATTTTAGTTTTGATTAACGTGATTGTGTTTAGTGGTCCTAACTTGTCTTAAAGGGAACTGGTATAGTGGTAAACAACTAAAAAGATGAACGTATTTTCTTAGCTAATAATCCGAAGTTCAGTTATTATGACCTTAAGTGCAATGTCTAATTCTCATTTTATATGGTTGTTCTAATATCATTAGGTCCTATTTGTAGTCGCTACCTAACCTATAATTCCTACGACCTCAACCCCATTGTTCACAGTAGTCGGGTATCTAGTTCATAGTCATTAAACCCCCAACTATCCTAAAGACTTGTCTAAGTGTCGACATTCCCACTACGCGACACTAAACCCTCCTAAAAAGAGATTTCACGCGCTTTATAAGTGCCTAA
Organism: Tanacetum coccineum; assembly: GCA_026074375.1. Classification (NCBI taxonomy): domain Eukaryota; kingdom Viridiplantae; phylum Streptophyta; class Magnoliopsida; order Asterales; family Asteraceae; genus Tanacetum; species Tanacetum coccineum. The sequence goes on from BQNB010100456.1 coordinate 16,732, forward strand.
TATAATGCAGGTAGTAATACGTCAATCCTTTACAATTAGACTACCTTTCAACTGTTTCCGCCTAATCACTAGCTAATAGATTCTACACTAGCCTTAGCACTACCAAAACGCGAGGATCAGAAAACAAGCAAATAAGATATCCAAATAAAATAAAAATCAGATTGTAAGATCAAAAATAAATAAACTAAAGGATAATTAATTAATTACATGCCGAAGAACAAATAATTAAACATAATTATAAATAACAAAACATAATCAGTTAAAAGCCAAATCAAATCAATAACATGGTCAATAAAGAAATTGAATCAAACAAAATTAATTAAAGTGATGCGTATAAATCATGCTAAGTATCATGCTCCCAATCCTCTAGTTGAAGCATGTGGCAAACCACGAAGGATTTACCCTATACCGAACCAAGCACCCAAGCTGGCTGCTCTCCCTTTTTCCTTGCCTTCGACTAAACAGAAGCAGAAGAAGAATGAATGGAATGAATTCATTCATTTTATATTTATAGTGTTATTGACACTTTGAAGCTTGTACATATTTGGCCCTTGATCATTCTTCTCTATTTTAACTTTAGTCCTTGAAATATAAGTGAAACTTTTCACTTTAGATCCTTGGAGTTCTAACTCCTTGGCGTCTAAGGGACTAGCTACGGCGTAGCTCCATCGTCTCGGCTAAGGCGTAACTACTTACGACTTTAATTTCCTTTCTAAGCTATAGCGTAGTCAAAATGGTCAAACTACATCGTAGTTTTGACGTCATTGATATGTGTTTAATCACATATCAGTTTACCTTACTAAAATAAGCTTAAAAGACCTAAAATAGAAAAAAATACATTGTATATGTATGTTTTGGATATTGTGCTTTGCAGGTAATGGATAAATCACAAAAGGATAAAAATCAAGCAAAAAGGATAAAATACAAGCACGAGAACGGAAAAAGGTGCGAAAATACCGAACTGAAGGCGTAACCATCTTCTATGGACCAACCCGGGCCCTCTTAATGGGCCGGGTAAGCCCACAAGCCTAAACTTAAACCAAAAGCCCCTTTAATCAAGTCCATAATCCAAATACCAAATCCATGTCCATTAAAACGTTTCCTGGCCCAAGATGAAAAAGCCTATTGGTATGTGCTTAATCACACATACCGTTTTCCATCAAAACCGGACTTAAATGACTAAAAACGTACCAAAACACATTGTATTTGTATGTTTTCATTTATATTATGCAGGAAATGGATATCCGACAAAAGGACAAAAAATCAAGCAAAAACGGACAAAACCAAGCACGTAATGGAAAAGCGTGGAAAAGCCAAAGTCAAATCGAAGCCAATTTCCAAGAAAGTCAAAGTCAAAAGTCAACCCGGAAAATTCATTGGTTAAAACCGGAGCCGACACCAAAGAATACTTAATGGGCCCACCCGAACCCATCTAATGGGCCGGATAAGCCCACTAGTATATTTAATGAAGACTTTAAAAGGCCCAAAGTCAAAATCTTATAACCGGCCCATACAAAAAGCCCAAACAAATACCTAACGGCGTTAAAACCCAAAAACCCTTTAACCATAACTTCGTTAGTCCCTTTAGGGACTAACTTTGCAAAACCTCAAAATACTTTGAGGGGGCATTTCTGCCATCCCCCAAAGTTGAATCCACCACAAAAGACCTTTATTGAAAGATATACATACACCTTGGAGAGCTTGTTTTGCCAACTTATTTGGCAAGATAACATACAAGTACTCAATCCAACTTGTCGTTTAGTAGTCAGGGCTGCTTTCTCATACCCTTTCTATTAGAATCGAGTCTAGGCTATTAGGGATTGATTCTTAAATCAACTTTTATATTCAATTTGGTTGTAAGGGAAGTCTTGTATCTTAGTGATCAAGCCTAGATCATTGGTGAATCTATTGGGTGTTGGTATACTATTGCAAGGAAAGTTTCTTAGTACATAGTTAGATTTTAGGATTATGTTAGAAAAAGCTCGAATCACGGGTTCTTAGGATGCGGATTCCGAAGGCAATACCGTAAGGGAGTAGTCCTTTTTATGGCGAGCCAAATCTCTATGCCATATCGTTGGAGAGAAATTGAAATAACGGTATAGTCTTATCGCATAAAGATTATACTAGAGTAATAGTATCAGTGTCGTAGATTCAGAATTAGACGTACGAATGGTATAAACCCCACATCCTGAACCAGTATATATCGTGGTCTTTCTTCTCTCTCTCATTCTCTCATCTCTCTCTTCTCTCAACCTCATCTCTCTCCTCATCTCTACCATCCTACTTATTGTCTTTCAGCATCAAGTAGATCATTAAACCACTTGGTTTCTTTCACTCTGTTCATGAGGCTATGAACGTTATAGAACTTCAAATACAAGCTACTACAAAGTACTGTATACACACACCCTGCTGGTTTCTACAATTGGTATCATTTAGAGCGTGTTTACCATAGTTATTAAAAGCGTTAAAGCCTTCCCGAGTATAGTTATTTAGAGTTAAAACTTCTTTCAAAAATTCAAAATCCTCACTCTACGTTTCCTGAAAAAGCAGAGTAAAGGATCCTTGCTCAAGAAACTAATTCGATGATGCTCTATGGCAAAAGACCATCAGCTAAAGCCAACTTTTTTTGCTTTTGAGGAAAACCAGCTTTTCGAGAATATACATTATCCAAAGATATTGGACTTGTGCAATCAGTTCAAAACTGCTGACTTTTCTCTTTCATGACTGGAAGATCCTAAACAATGATGGATATTGAAACAGCCATATGAACAATTTTAATATAGATAATGTAAAAAGCAACTTTGGAAGAAAAACAATGAAGCCAAAAGACTCTTATGAGTAATGCTCTACGAACAACCTAAAGAGTAATGAAAGACGTTAATGTGTAAAACCACCAAGGAGGTAATGAGCAAACACTCATTATCACCCAACAAGGCAGATTCTACAAAGTAAAGATTTCAAGATTGAATCTTCTCATAAAAAAAGAGAAGTAGGGGGGTCCACAAGAACTTCAACTGGTAATGGGCTGCGCGACTCCACTCGTCCTCAATCTCAGCATTAAGAAACTATCGATTATGGAGCCTTCAACACGATTAGTGGCTATATGATTCACTAGTCTTTAACTCTTTGATCAAAGACTACTCTAGCAATAATACATATGTGAGAGGTCAAATGCTGAGTGCGCACTCTAACCGATTGAAAATGGAGCAGGCAAAGCGTGACTTGTTTCAATGAAAAGCCAAAGAACCATGGCTACACTTCCTCTTGAGCGCATCGAGAAATTGGCAACCTAACAGTCTATGAAATGATCTTGAGTTGAAAAATTGATGTATAACCTTCCAAGAACTACCATAAAGGTTACTCATTGGCTATAGAAAGCTAAAGTCACAGTAGGGATACAAACTATATGAATAGTGATAATCAAGATTGAAGTGAGTGAAGACTTAACACAAAGAAAAAGCCGAAGCATTTCAACTTTGATCAAGGAACTTCTTAAAAGGTAAATCATGTCGTCCGCAAATCAGTTTGGTAAAATGAGGCAATAAAATTTGAACGAGGTCGCGGTAATAGCTTTGGAAAAAAAGGAATTGGAAGTTTCAAGACAAAATAAAAGTTGTTAAACATTGAGGGTAAGAAATGAGTCAGCTTCATCAGTGAGTGTCCAAAACCAAGTAAATAAAGCTTTTGTAGCGGGAAGTGGAGTTTACTTTATAGGATCGAGTATCTTGGAGCGATAGTGAGTACGGAAATGAACCGCAAAAGACGAACTGTCACATGGAAATCGACTCACAAGACGTACATACCAAAACCATCTATTACTAAAAATGATTTAATATTGTTGATTTTCAAATAGGAGAATGAGGAACTCCTAAGTTTAATAAAGATTTTACTAAAAACCTTTTAAAAAATTTAAAGAAAAACGAGCTCTTGAAAATGAACAATCAAAACTTTTAAATAAAATCAATGATCTTGAATTTAAAGTTAAGAAACTTACTAATAATAAAGAGGTGGTTTGACCTTGTCAAAAGTGTGAAGCACTCATAAAAGAGGTTGACTCTTTAAGGAGTATTGTTTCCAAGCTTCAAGACGAAGCATTAAATTTTTCAAAATTCAAGAAAAGTTGTTTTGAACAATATGCTAAGTCGTCAAAAATTGTCCTAAGATAAGGATGGTCTTGGATTTTCTAAAAATGAGAAAAACCACTTCCATAAGTCTAAACAAACCAATTAAGTTTAAAAAAGAAGGACAAAATGAATATCCTTAAAATTGAGGCCCTAACATGATGGGTGACGCGCCAACATGCCACTAGCGCACCAAGGGGCTATCCAAAAATGGTATTCCATTTAATAATGTTGTTAAATCCGTTGGTCCTTAAACTCTTTTTGTAAACACTCGAGGTACCCAAACACCCATTACAAGAGTCGAAACCACCAATCTTGGATACCATCCGGTTTCACGTAATGGACTTGGATACACCCAAACTCGAGTTGACCAAAGACCATTATTACTCACTCCTAATATGAGACCTCCTAACTCATATAACCGAATACCTGCTTTTAAAACAACCACTCTTTGAAAAGAAGAAGTTTTTATAACAATTAAAGGTCTTCGTCTTATCAACACAACACCTTCCAAAGGAGATAAAACTCCTACCCAAATCACCTCAGAGCGTTGGACCAAACTTTCAAAACCAACATGATTTTCAAAATAATCCTTGGTCCGCGTTCTCGAGGTACGGACTACATAAACTATGTGCATTACTTCAAGACCCAAGAATGGTTAACTTGGGCACAATATTTGCTAACCCCCAAGAAATAATGGGTACTAAGACCTTGAATTTATAATTACTACCGAATGATTAAATTATGGATAGTGGTTGCACTAAGCACATGACCCGAAATATAAGATTGTTTACTTCGTACAAGGCGTATGATGGTGGACATGTCGTATTTAGGAGCAACCTAAATGGTAAGGTCATCAGTGAAGGTAATATCTCTCATGACTCCATTACAATTACCAATGTTGAGCATGTTTGTGGTTTAGCTTTCAACTTGATTAGCGTAGGACAATTATGTGATGACGATTGCATAGTTAAGTTTACTAAAGTAGATTGTACCATTAGTAAAAATGGTAAAACGCTAGCTAAAGGTCATAGAAGAAATGGACTATATACATGAAAATTGGGAGACAACTCCAAACAACAATTTTGTCCTGCATCCGTGGTAGATAACTCAACGCTTTGGCATAGGAGGTTAGGTCACGCCAATATGAGGTTAGTTTAAAACTTAGCTTCCAACGAGCTATTGAATAGTAACCTAACGAAATTGACTTAAAAGAACCATAGATTAGTGATATTTGACGTTCTATTGGTATTTGCTATTTTATACATACTTTTTACCATGAAAAACGAACCCAAAAGAGCAAAAACATAATAAAAATTGTAAATATATGTTTGTTTTTGTGTTTATGTATGTGCAGGTACCGGATATTAAGAAAAGGATAAAAAAGACAAAACCAGACAAAACCGAGCACGAGAATAAAAAGAGCATGAAAATATGAATCCAACGGTGCCCTCAGACAGCCCATGCTAATTACCAAGCCTACATGCAAAGTCAAAGCCCAAATAAAACCCAAATTGAATTCTGTTATGATATAGATGGTGACGTCACCATGATATCATGTCATGTGCACTCTAAATTAATGAAAGTAGCTCACGTGCTAGAGCACTATGAAGAGAATGGGCGAATAAGAGCATTACACGTGGCCAGGGGTTTATAAGAATTTCAATTTACAAGTTTTGTTTACTACAAAGCGGTATATAATCAAACGGATAAAAATACTGCTTACTATTGAAGCCAACATAAATGGACACGTGGAGCTCAACGTACGGTGGATCAATCCCATGTGACTTCTCAATCCGTGTGACACCGAATTCTATGTAATCATTGGATGAATCATGAGAGCAATCATTAGGCAAATTTACACAAACACCCCCTCACTTGGCTATAAAAAGGGATCTGCTCCCCTCCACGTTTTGGCTGTTAGATATTAGGAGTAGGATTAGATTTTAGCTTATTTTTAGTTTATGTTTATTTGTAAAAGCTTATTCTAGCTTAATCGTTCAGCATAATCGTAAAACATTAGCTTATTGTAAAATTACTATTTTCAGTTTATTTCGTTAATGTAACAAAATTAGTTTGATCTTAAGGAAGTTAATGTTTTGTTCTTAAATAGTGCT